>OY019130.1:59357937-59470437 GCA_955652365.1 Eristalinus aeneus | reverse complement strand
GGCAATTTCCTGCCCAATGGATTAAAGAACTTGCATTCATTTTTGTGTCAAAAATGGAATAAGGGACTCACAAGTGTACTCTGAGTAAAAAAAAAGTTTACAACTGGTAGTAGAAGCTTTTTAAAGAAGATGGAGAAGACGACGGTTGCTCTGGATGCTCCAGTACTTCAACAACCGATAAATATGTTTAGAAAGTGAAGTAAATTGTTGTTTAGAATCGTAGAATCACTATTAGAGAAGTTATGTGACTTTAATGTTCGAGACGAGTGTACCAACATAACAAAATCAAAATATGTTCGTAGAATTTGAAAAATTCACCTTTATATATATATATTTCAATATATATATATATATATATATTTATATATATATATATATATATATATATAGCACTGTGCAACAATAAAAGAGTAATAAAAAATTCTTCTCGAGAGCTACTGATCAGGAGCATGAGGAGAATGAAAGAAAAACGCAAAAAAGAAGAACTCAAGTATTACTCCACTACTCAGTTCACTTCTTCATTCTCAGTTTATGTTTGTTCTTATGTATATCTTACCCGTTTTTAAAATTAAAACACTAATTATTAATGGAAACATTTTATTCAAAGTATTGGCCATTGTTTTCTGAACATTTTGACCACCTTTCTGGCAATTTGTGAACACCACGCCAATAAAATTATTCGTCTTTTAAAGCAAACCATTCAGACACCCAATTTTCGACCTAATCGTAGGGATCAAAGTGCTGCTCAGCCAATGCGTGTCCCTTCGATGAAAACAAATGGTAATCGGAAGGAGCCAAGTCTGGTGAATACGGCGGGTGGGGTAGCTGCTCCCTGCCAAGTGATTGTATCCTGAACCGGTTTTGCTTTGTGTGCAGGTGGAGCAAAATTACCTTGCCGTGTCTTAGCGAACAGCATTAAAGGTTTCACCAGTCTTTAGGAGCTCGTGGTACAGCACACCTTTCTGGTCCTATCAAACACACAACATTGTCTTCTTGCCGAATCGATCTGGTCTTGCAGTCGATGTTGATGGTTGTCTCAGATTAACCTATGATTTTTTCCGTTTATGATTCTTAAAATAAATCCATTTTTCATCGCCAGTAACAATCCGATGCAAAACCGATTTTCTTTCGTATCTTTGAAGTAAAATTTCACAAGTGTTTTTTCGTTTTTTCATCTGTCTTTTATTCGATTCATGTGGTACCCATTTTCTACACTTTTGGATCTTTCTTATAGCTTTTAAACGGTCAGAAATTGTTTGTTGTGCAACATTTTACATTGCTGCCACTTTTGACTCAAAGTGTCATCTCCATCCAATATTGTTTGCAATTCGGCGTCTTCAAACATTTTTGATGGTCTTCCACGTTCTTCATTTCTCACATCAAAATCATTATTTCTGAACCGTTGAAACCATCTTTTGCATGTTGCTTCTGATAGAGCAAGATCACCATATGCCTCGACAAGCATTCGATGCGACTCTTCAGCACTTTTCTTCAATTGAAAACAAAAAATTAACGCTTTCCGCAAATCATCACTTTCTGGTACAAAATTCGACATTTTAAACACGATGAAAAATATGATGTTGTCTGTTCAATGACTTGATGTATACTAAATATTTTTCACAGATGTCATAGCAAACAAACAAAAAAAAATAAGGGCTCGTTCACAACAAATGTTCCCTATAGAGACATTTGTATCTTAACGCTCATTTCATACCGGTGTACCTGGTACATTTATGTATGTACAGTGGTGGAAAAAATAATAGAAATACGCCTACTCTTTTACTTCAAAGCTTCAATACAAATGTATTTTGGGAAAAGTCAAAACTTAAAGTGAGTTTATTATATGCGAGCACTGTAATACTTATAAGAAATGCTAAAGTTTTATTAAAAAAAACAGGAAATAATTAAAAAAAATGTGGATTCCAGCTTTTGTTTAATTTAACTGGAAAAAAAAAACACATAAAGGTTCCGTTTGAGTATATTTGAAAATTAACTTACAATAAAAGTTATTCTTTGCTTTTAATACTTGGTTGTTATACCTTTTTTTATTTACTTGCTCGGACTACTTTGGTACAAATAGTGGGTGGTATAGAATACCATTCGTATTGTATTTTGGACCAAATTTCTTCTTTATTTTTGGCTCTATAGTTTCCGATCTTGCTCTTAAGAAGGCCCCATAGATGTTCTGTTGGGTTAAGATCTGGAGACTGCGATGGCCACGCCATAACACTTACTTTGTTTTCAAGAAACCATTTTTTTGCTAGTTTTGAGGTGTGCTTGGGATCGTTAACCTGCATAAACTCCCATTCGAGAGGCATTTCCTCCTCAGCAAATGGTAGCATTATTATGTTTAAGATGTTCACATAATCTTTAGCACACATTTTACGCTCAATACGGAAAATTGAACCGACACCATATGTAGAAAAACACCCTCAATCCATTAAATTTCATCCACCATGTTTCACTGTCTTTCTCGTGTACTTTGGATCGAATTCTAAGTTCTTTGGTCATCTAACGGACATTTTTCCTTCTGAACCAAACAAATTAACTTTCGTTTCATCCGACCATTAGACGTTATTCCAATTTGCACGGTTGAGGTGTTTTTTTTGGCAAAAGCGAGTCGTTGCTTAATATTTTTTTTGCTCAAATACGTCACTTTTCTAGCACTTCTTCCAGGAAGACCGGCTTCTATTAAGCGGTTTCTAATTGTACGACTCGTACAAGGTGCGTTTAATTTTTGTTTTAATTCCCTCAGAAAAAACGGATTGTCCTTGGAGAGTCGGATGTGCATCCTATCAAATCGTGGGGTTGTAATTCTTTTTCTGCCTCTGGTTTCCTTTCTAACATTTGAGTGAACACTTTATTATATTAGCTATTTCGTCCATTGTTTTTCCTTCATTTCTTAAAATCTTTAACATTTCACGATCGGAGTTGGTGGAATGTACTCCACGACCCATTTTCGCAAAATGTTTTCATAATATTTTTTCTTTTTGCGCTAACAAGCACTTAAAGACAGGTCAAACAAGTTAACGTAAATTTTACTAAAGACGAAGCAGTAGATTTTTTAAAAATGACGATTGAAGACAAATTTGATTAATAGTTTCTATTATTTTTTCCACGGAAAACAGCACTTTCGCTTCCATTTGTCATTACTAGACAAAAACAAAAAACTAATAAGAGCAAATTGACTCACCGTATCAAAGTACTGCTATGTACGATGTGATTATTGAATTGGTGACATAGAAAATCTATTTGAATGAAGTTACTGACTCTTAAGCATTATGATCATCTTTGTTTCTATTATTTTTTCCACCACTGTATATATAAAACAAATTTTGCACTATGCTTTTCTTTTTTGTCTCTGCCGCCTTTCTGCTATTCGGTGTATTTAACGGTATTTAAGATCATTGTACAGCTTTGGCAAGTTTGATTTTATTGTTTCTTCGTAATTTTACAGTAATCCCCGGATATAAGCAACTGCCTTAAGATAGCAAAACCCTTTTAATAGCAACAGATTGCATTCAGTTGAGATTTACCAAGGCCATCTTATACAATTACACCCGTTTTAGAACAACACGGTTTTAAGCAACCCCCGCTTATTATCAATTAAAAATCTGAACAAAAATTGTGCTTAACCTGGTATTTTAACCTTTTATAAGCACATTGAATTTTTTTGCTTCAACGATACTAGTTACCCAAGTGCATGTGCTATTATCCGGGGAGTACTAGGTTCATTTCACCGAATTTTAAAATGAAACCAGGGGGATTTTTTTCCAGAAGAACAAAGATACAAAATCTGTGAATTGCAAGAGCAAGGAGCTAACTCAAAACGAGAGGGATCAAATCGACAATTCGTTGATAAAAATGATTGCAACTATCATTCTGATGTTCATTCCATGTTCCTGATGAGTATTTATCGACGAGAACTATTTGTTACTTGTTCTTGCGCTGAAGTAGACATTTATCGAGTTATCTTGTGTTAGTAGTTTGTAATTAGTTAGTAGTCACTCAAGTGATTAGTAGTCATTCAAATTATTAGTAGTCATTCAAATTATTAGTAGTCATTCAAATTATTAGTAGTTACTCGAGTGATTAGTAGTCACTCGAGTAGTTAGTAGTCACTCGATTGATTAGTAGTCACTCGAGTAGTAAGTAGTCATAAAAATGATTAGTAGTCATTCAAATTATTAGTAGTCATTTAAATTATTAGTAGTCACTAGAGTAATTAGTTGTCACTCGAGTAGTTAGTAGTCACTCGATTGATTAGTATTCACTCGAGTGGTAAGTAGTCATTCGAGTGATCATTCGATTATTAAAATATCTCGATTACTTAAGTCTCAATTCTTAAAATCATTCGAATATGTCCATCACTAGTACACTTGATGAAATCATAGATTTTCAATTTCAGAGCGGATGGTTCGATTTTATTGAAATTGATCAGACAGTAACCTTAGGTTATTAAATAGAAAATGAAATGATGTGTTTATGTAAAGAGATGCTTTTAATGAGATAAAGATTGAGTCTTGGTTTGTTTTTTTGCAAGCGAATGCAACGCATGTTTCTAATATAATAATGAAAAAAAAAACGCATATACATACATACGTACACCTTATTCTGTTTTTACACGGTCTTGATATAACACCGATTGAATTTTTGCGTAGTATGTTCATATCACAAATTTAAGGGAATTCCTTTTTTGTGCATACGAGCAAATTTTCTAGTCAGAGAAATTGAAATGTGATAATATTTTGTGAATTATCAATGACATCAGACGTGTTTGGTAAAAAAAAAATTATTGGCAAATTTGTTTTTCCAACGTTACATTAAATATAACGCATTAAGATAAAAAATAAACCAAAAAATATCACTAATTTTTTTTTATTTTTTTACCTTAAAAGTTGAATAACATATTCTTTTCGTTAACAACATAGCTGTTTAACATTATTGTTTTTACGTGAACTTGCCGTACATTTAGTTTATATTATTTTTATCTTTAATAACTATTCTTGTAAAAATAAACATTATATATGTGATTTAATAAACTAAACAGAGTACTTGTTCTTAAAATATTCTTGTTTTCCATTAATTTTCTTAGGTTTTAGAGATTAGGAACCAATCACCTATTTTTGCATACGATCATTGTCTTTTTTACACGTTTTTTTCTGAAACCAATCTACCGTGTAAAAGCAGAATTAGGTGTATGTTTAAAAAACTTTTCATTTATTGTTATTTTTTCCAAACTGTTGTTATTTGTTCATGCAAATTAATTTTTTGTTTTGATTTGCAGCTGATAAATAACAGGTTCTCCCGCCCATGGTCCATTTGAAATTTTTGAACAATGTTACAAGTATTACAAAATTGGTGTTGTCTTTTCTATGTTTATAGCATTCATTTGTGCTAATAAACCATTCCGGGAAAAGGAGATTTGTAACCTCGATGCATTTTTATAAATTTTTTTTTTTTGGCATAAATACTTCACTTCAACATACAAATATTTCAAAATATTTTTCTGATGGGCACAAAAGCAATGGTTTGGTATTGTCATTTGATAAGTCTATTCTTCAGCTTTAT
Source organism: Eristalinus aeneus (assembly GCA_955652365.1). Classification (NCBI taxonomy): domain Eukaryota; kingdom Metazoa; phylum Arthropoda; class Insecta; order Diptera; family Syrphidae; genus Eristalinus; species Eristalinus aeneus. Next base: position 59,464,866 of record OY019130.1, on the reverse strand, counting down.
TAACACCTCTGTTAAATTAAAAGTTTCTTTGGTTTTCGAAACAGCTTCGACACATTTCTGACAAATACTTTTCATCTTGGTATAAGTTGTTTTTCAAAACGACAATTAGTATCTTGTTCGCTTTGAGACATCTGTGTATACTTGTTTGCAGTTTAGGTGTATTTGAGATTAAAATCTGATAAAAGTCCGTACCACAGACAATTATACCCAGATGTCTCACCCAGAACAAAATACTGGTTGCCGTTTTGACAAACCAGCCGACAAACACTTTTAATAGTAGAAAGAGAGCAGCTAGCCGACAAGAAATGATTATGCGGAGAGAAAAATTCAAAGAGAATATCAAAGAATGATCACTATACCGATTGGTTGTATTTATGATATTGAACTATGGTACATAAAGGGGTTGTTTTTGTTGTTCTCTTTTTCGACTGCTAACAAATGTCCTGGTCCTAGAAATATATATAAGTTAACACAAGCATTCCCCACATTTCTCATATGCACCTTGCCCAAAATAAACATATCGTTTGCACAGCATTTCCGCTGCTTGCGCTAAGGACTGCCATACTTCTCCCCATGCACCTCTCCCATAACCAAACACACCCCTTACGCGGCATTCCCATATTCTCCTTTCCCAAATAATTGCACCACAAGCAAATCTTATTATTATCGGTAGATTCTAAGAAATATGTAAAAAAGCTTAGCTTAGGAAAAATTATGTATATAAATCGAAGAAATAATAATAAAGTTGTTCAGTTGTTGATCGAAAGTGAAGTAGCGTGTTTTTTTTTCAATCGCCCGCGACGCGACCCGATAACTGGCGCCCGAGCAGCTCAAAAGAAACCCGAGCAAAATAAGTTTTAAGTGCGTTTATTGTGATCGTTAAAACACGACCAATAACTCTCGAACTGTGAATTGGAACAAAAAAGTCGTACACTTAAGAACACTACTAGTGTTAACCGAACTGAGAATTGGAACAAAAAAGTCGTATACATAAGAACACGACTAGTGTTAACAAAAATCAGTGGAAGAAACAATACTCTTGATACAAACTCACACCCAGTGCTTATCGTTCCCGTAAGAACACGATCAATGCAACATATCAACACCTACTCAACTGTAACCAGACCAAAACATCCGACAGTGGCGCAATCCGTTCCCAAGTAAGCAGCAAGCCAAAAAGGACAACCCGGACCACCCAACAGGATTCATCGGAATGCTGATAGTGACACTATTGTAAGCTTAAGCATTATTTTCTTTTTTTTTATTTGTAAACAAGACATATTACCTTTTTATATTTTAAGAAAAAAGAAATTGTGAAACCTTATTTTATAAACAATTAGTTAAAACCTGTTAAAATTTTCTAAAAATTGTTAAACTTGTCATATACCAATCCCCATCTCCCATTCCTAAAATGGAGCAAATGCAAGAAATTATTAAACAACTCACGGGTGCACTCAATGCACAAATTGAGCAGACGAAGCTCATAAATAACCGTCTGCAACAATTGGAATGCAGGATTAGTCCCCCCCAAATCGTACCAGCCTGTCTAGCCACGCCAAAGAGCGAGCAAGATCTAGCAGACATCAGGAAATTACCTGATTCCGTTAGAGATCTGCAAATCTTTGATGGCAATGCGGTACAATACCTTTCGTGGGTCTACAATGTAGAGTCCATACTAAAAGACTATGAAATTGTCAAAAACAAGCCTATTTATAGGGCTATATTACCACATATCCGCCAAAAGGTGAGAGGCCCCGCCGACGCCGCGCTTATATCATACAATATTTTTGACGAAGATTGAGCAGCAATAAAAAAATGCTTGTCACTACATTACGCGGATAAACGCGATATCCGTACTCTAGAGCACCAGCTCAACAATATGATCCAAGCCAATCAGAGCATTGATGAGTTCTATGCAAAAGTTTATCACCAACTGTCCCTTCTTATTAATAAAATCAAGACTGAGGATTATTCTCAAGAAACTATAAATGTTTTAACGGAGAATTACAGAAATAGGGCATTGGACATCTTCATAAGGGGTCTCAACGGAGACGTCTCTAAAATGTTGGTGATCCAGAAACCCCAAACCCTTCCCGAGGCTTACACTTCATGTCTGGAGTTTCAAAATCTGAATTTCAGAAACTTCTCTATTCATAGAAAAGATTACAATAATACAGTCACTGCACCAGTGAACCAAATATTTTATCAGAAAAACCCCAAAAAACCGGTAACACCGTACAGAGTAATTTCGCCTCAAGAGCAAAATCAAATTTATAATATTCTCCGAAATATCCGACCAGGGCCCAATGTGAATAGTACACCACCCCCTAGGCCATCGAACCCAAAGCCTCCCCAACTAATGGAAACAGACCAATCGGTACAAACACGACACATAAATTACATGAATCGACCGGCAAATAAACCCATACAGCGAGAAAGTTCAGAAAATTTACCGCGGAAACAACAACGTCTCTTCGCAAACAATATTGTAGAGTAAGAACCAAGCGAGCACGGAGACGAACAAGTGAATGAAAACTATCTTAATGCCTACAATGATTCAATTATTAACGAAAGAAATGCCGAAGACTACACTGAAGTAAATTTTATAACGGAAGCCTCTCTAGCGTACCATACCTAGAGTATGTTACTAGAGATGGAAAGCCTTTGAAATTCTTGATAGACACAGGAGCTAACAAAAATTTTGTGTCCGACAGGATAGCCGCTAATAGTAAACCAGTAGACAAACCATTCAAAATTCAATCCGCAGGAGGAGAGATCGAGATAACCCAAAAGATCACCGGTCCATTCTTTAAGAGCATAGGAAACAACATGTTGGTAGAGTTTTTTGTCCTACCAGGACTTGAGTCATTCGACGGAATTATAGGCGCCGACACTCTCAAATAGTTAAAAGCTGTCATCGACAGAAGGAACAACACTCTAACCATAAACACCAATATCAGAATAAATCTCAAGGAAAAAGAATCAAAACAAGTAAATAATATTCAAATTAATTCCGACATTGATCCCGAGATACAAGAAATCCTTATGAAGCATAAAAAACTCTTTGGAACGATTTCTGATAGCGGAACTATAGACACAAACATCCGTGCAGAAATCAGAACCACCTCTTCCGAACCAATTTACACAAAATCCTATCCCTATCCTGCCAATTTAAGAACTGAAGTCGAATCACAGATTAGCAAGATGCTTTCGGATGGCGTTATTAGACCATCCAAAAGTCCTTATAACTCACCGCTTTGGATAGTTCCAAAAAAAGCTAATGCAGCAGGTGAGAAACAATACAGAATCGTTATCGACTTCAAGCGGCTTAACGCAATAACGATACCAGACGCCTACCCTGTTCCCGACATAACAAACACACTGGCAAGCCTAGGAGAGTGTAAATACTTCTCAACGCTTGATTTGACATCTGGCTTTCACCAGATTAAAATGAAAGAAAGCGATATTCACAAAACAGTCTTCTCGACAGCAAACGGCAAATACGAATTTACTCGTCTGCCGTTCGGACTAAAAAATGCACCGGCTATTTTCCAGCGCACGATCAATGATGTCTTAAGACCACTTATAGGGAAAAAGTGCTACGTTTATATAGACGACATAATCGTCTTCGGCAAAAACAAAGCTGAACATATTGAAAATCTTAACGAAGTTCTGTCGCTTCTTGAAAAGGCTAACTTAAAGGTCAACCTAGAGAAATCAAAATTTTTGAAATCTGAAGTGAATTTTCTAGGATACATAATTACGCAACAGGGAATACGTGCAGACCCACAAAAGATCGCTGCAATCCAAAATATATCCCCACCGCAAAACCTAAAAGATTTAAAAAGCTAGCATCATAGCATCATACTACCGGAAGTTTATTAAAGACTTTGCTAAAGTAGCAAAGCCTTTGACAAACCTCACGAGAGGATCAAACGCCCAAATTAAAGCAAATCAGTCAAAGAAGACAGAAGTACACTTAGATGACCAAGCCTTGAAAGCATTTAAGAATCTAAAAGAAATGCTTATATCGTCAGACATCTTAATCTTCCCGAACTTAAACATACCATTCATTCTCACAACCGACGCCTCTAACCTTGCCATTGGAGCTGTGCTATCGCAAGGAGAAGTGAGCAAAGACAAACCCGTGACCTTCATATCAAGGTCGCTAAATAAAACAGAAGAAAGCTACTCGACAATAGAAAAAGAGATGCCAGCAATAGTGTGGTCCCTTGATAAACTCAGGACATATCTTTAAGGCGCTAAAAGCATAAAAATTCTTACAGATCATCAACCATTAACATACGCTCTAAGCAATCGCAACAACAATGCGAAGCTCAAAAGATGGAAAGCGAAGATCGAAGAATTTAACTATTCTCTAATTTACAAACCAGGAAAAACAAACGTTGTCGCTGACGCACTCTCGCGACTTCCAGTAGAACTAAATATCCTAACATCATCATCGGGTACACAGCACAGCGCTGAAGAAGATAACAGTGACCTCATTCCGCACACCGAAGTTCCCCTAAACGTATTTAATAATCAACTCGTTTTTTCCGAAGGTAAGGATATGATTTGTCATGAAGAACCTCATCCGAAATACCATAGACACTACATTAGAATGAAAAATTTTAATACTGACAGCCTGACATCAATTCTAAGAGAGAAACTTAACCCCAACATTCTAAACGGTATCAAAATCTCTGAAAGACATATTCCATTGCTGCAAGAAATTTATAAAAATTCCTTTAGTCGATATAAAATAAGAATTACACAGAGAATAGTTACGGACATCAATAACGAGGAAAATAAATTCAAAATAATCCAGGAAGAACACAAACGTGCTCACAGGAACTATAGAGAAAATAAAGACCAAATATTGGAGAAATACTTCTTTTCTTACCCAACAGAAATTTTGCACATCGACATAATAGAAATTAAAAAGGAAAAATTCATAACTTGTGTCGACAAGTTTTCTAAATTCACGAAATTTGTTCACATCAAAAATAAATCCGTACTACACGTACGAGACAAAATAATTAAACTTCTTCACTTTTTTACGGTCCCCAAAATACTCGTCACAGACAACGAAAGCAGTTTTATTATCCCTATAATATTAAATTACATTGAAGGACTAGGAGTAACTACCTATTTGGCTCCTCCGGAAAAAAGCGAAGTGAATGGAATTGTAGAAAGAGTTCATTCAACTATAATCGAAATCATAAGGTGTCTTCAAGAGGAATATCCTGATTATTCAATTAAGGAAATTGTAAATATAGCGGTAGACCGATACAATAACACAATTCATTCGGTAAATAAAAGGAAGCCAGTTGACGTTATCTTTGGTCGATCCCAAAGAATAAATTATCAAAACCTGACGGATTTCAAAGACATTGTTAATACTGATCTAAAGTACGAAATTATACGTAACCATAGAAATCAATTGAATAGACACAACCAAAAAAGCTCCATACCTAAGAATTATAATCCTGGTGAAACGGTATATAAAAGGAACAAGCAAATTAAAGGGAAAGAGAAACCAATATACCACAAGGAAACAGTAGGATTAGACAGAAACGTAACAATAACCACAACAGACGGGAGACGAATTCACAAGTCACATCTCAAAAACATACCTTCTATTTCAGATTAATCACTTGCTCATGGACGAAAGCCACAGTTAACGTTTACGAGAACCAAAGTCCACTTATTGCAGTAAGGCAGGGCACTGGAAAAATAATCATTGGAAATCACAAAATAATACACGGCAATTAACCTCACCAACTACGAACAAACAATAGACTATATTAAAATGAAAATACGCCATAATATCTCAACAATAAGTGCATATTTACCGCAACTACAGCTTCAACTCTCAAAAATAGAAGACTTGATGGGATAACTTAAAGAAAAAAATCAAAGAAAGTCAAAGCGATCAATAAACTGGTTAGGATCCGCTTGGAAATGGCTGGCGGGTAATCCTGACGCAACAGATTGGGCTAATATATTAACGAAAAGCAATGACTTGGTCAATAATAATAATAAACAATACCATATCAACCAATACCTAAGTAAGGCAACTGATACTCTGATTGAAAAATACAATAGAATAATCGAAAAAATCGACGTAAACAACACTGGGAAATACGAGCAAATGCTCTTCAACAAATTTGGCCTTTGAAAGAAGAAATCGGAGAAATAGTGCTAGCTGGACAGCTTGCAAAAAAGGTATCGTGAACTCAAATATGTTAAATAAAGCTGACATTGCCGACCTTATTGTCAAAAACAGAAACGCTTCCATTCAAGAACGAACTCCAAGCTATCGAATATTCTGAACCAATGATGTTAATAAAAGACTCGCTTCTCCTTTACGTAATTTGCTTACCACAGACGGACGAAACAATATTTAATCATATTATCATACGATCTACCGTAAATAACAACAAAAGAATACATCTTAACTTTACTAACCTACTCATTACACATTCATTTAAATACGGAATTAAGGGAAATTGCATGGAAATTGAAGAAACATCAATTTGTCGAAGGAACGAACTTGAAAAGCGGAACTCCCAAGATTGCACAATCAAATTACTAAATGGTGAACAGGCAACATGTGACTATCAAATTCAGTACAAACCAGTAATTGAACTCATTAACGAAAGCACCCTATTTCTATCCAACTATTTCGGTAACCTCACTTATGGTAGGACCAGTAAAAGCCTTAACGGTACATTTCTTATAAACTTCCACAATGAATCCATAGAAATAAATAACACTAAATACACAAATTGGGAAAGTAGAACCTACCATATCTTACCCCCACTACTACAAAGCAATCTAACAGAAGGCAATATAACATTAGACATCCAATATCTACATAAGCTTCACTTGGACAATGTGAAAAAATTGTCTACAGTATCATCTAATACGGGACTGCTGATAAGTTCAAATATAACCTTCCTGATAATCAGCATAACCCTTAATTTAACGTTACAGAAGAACCCGAACAAGTGTCATTAATACTCCAGTTCAAATTCCTTCCTTCAAACCCATCAAAATTAATTTTTAATCTACGGGACGTAGATACTTAAGAAGGGGGAAGTTAACACAAGCATTCCCCACATTTCTCATATGCACCTTGCCCAAAATAAACATATCGCTTGCACAGCATTTCCGCTGCTTGCGCTAAGCACTCCCATACTTCTCCCCATGCACCTCTCCCATAACCAAACACACCCCTTACGCGGCATTCCCATATTCTCCTTTCCCAAATAATTGCACCACAAGCAAATCTTATTATTATCGGTAGATTCTAAGAAATATGTAAAAAAGCTTAGCTTAGGAAAAATTATGTATATAAATCGAAGAAATAATAATAAAGTTGTTCAGTTGTTGATCGAAAGTGAAGTAGTGTGTTTTTTTTCAATCGTCCGCGACGCGACGCGATAACTTATATATATACCAAACAAAACTATTTTGTATTCGTCCGTCCATAATACCAGGTATACCGTTATGAAATGTTTTTTGAAAACAAAAACTACCGGTATGAAGTGAGCGTCAAGATACAAATGTCTCGATTTTGTTTGCTTGTTTGAACAGACAACATCATATTTTTTCATCGTGTTAAAAATGTCGAATTTTGTACCAGAAAGTGATGATTTGCGGAAAGCATTAATTTTTTGTTTTCATTTGAAGAAAAGTGCTGCAGAGTCGCATCGAATGCTTGTCGAGGCATATGGTGATCATGCTCTATCAGAAGCAACATGCAAAAGATGGTTTCAACGGTTCAGAAATAATGATTTTGATGTGAGAAAGAAAGACCACCAAAAAAGTTTGAAGACGCCGAATTGCAAACGAAACAAAAACGATGGAGACGAAACTTTGAGTCAAAAGCAAATGGCAGCAATGTTAAATGTTGCACAACAAACAATTTCTGACCGTTTAAAAGCTGTGGGAAAGATCCAAAAGTGTGGAAAATGAGTGCCACATGAATTGAATGAAAGACAGATGGAAAACCGAAAAAAACATTTGTTGAATTTTACTACAAAGACACGAAAGAAAATCGGTTTTGCATCGTATTGTTACTGACGATGAAAAATGGATCTATTTTAAGAATCCTAAACGGAAAAAATCATAGCTTAATCTGGGACAACCATCAACATCGACTGCAAGACCAGATCGATTCGGCAAGAAGACAATGTTGTGTGTTTAGTGGGATCAGAAAGGTATGCTGTACCACGAGCTCCTAAAACCTTGTGAAACCGTTAATACTGATCACAACCGACAACAAATGATCAATTTGAACGATGCATTGATCGAGAAACGAATAGAATGGGCCAGAAGAAACGGCAAGGTAATTTTGCTCCATGACAATGCAACTGCACATAAAGCAAAACCGGTTAAGGATACAATCAAAACATTTGGCTTTGAGCAGCTACCCCACCCGCCGTGTTTACCAGACTTGGCTCCTTCCGACTACCATTTGTTTTCATCGATGGGACACGCATTGGCTGAGCAGCACTAGGAGGTCGGAAATTGGGTGTCTGATTGGTTTGCTTTAAAAGACGAATAATCTTATTGACGTGGTATTCACAAATTGCCAGAAAGGTGGTCAAAATGTGAAGAAAACTGTTATGGTTACAATTCAAGCTTCATTCACTTAATAAAGATTAGTACAAAAAATGAGATATATATAAAAGTTTGTTTTGGCTGGATAATAATAAGTTCGCACCTTTTCTCTTATGACAGTTGTTGTTGTTGCTGTTGGTGATTTTAAGGGACAGTTTATACACTGCTCTGATTGCATCACAGGGTGCATCATTTACCCCTCAGTCTAATCCGGGGCAAATCTCACTTGTTTGGATCTTAGCCGTTCCAATCTTCTTAGTGTGGGTGCTACTACAGGAGATGGACTCACACTGATATGTGCTGAATCGTTCCCACCAACATCGGTTCTCGGAGGACTGGTATCTGCTATAGGTTCTGGGTCTACCCTTTGGGGACTTGTCACAGGATGCGTCACCTCCGAGCTGTTCAGCTCCTCAGTTCGTTAAATCGCTTTACCTTGAGTAAAAATGTAACGATTAGCAGTGAACTCTTCATTACTTGCCTGACGTGAGATGTCAATGCTGTCTGCCAAGGTCGAATGGCCGCTCGCTGCCGAACGATGACGAATTTGATTTTGGTGTCGCCGCCATGTATCGCCGTTGTTTGTCTTCACCAAGTACATGCATCGGCCAATTTTCTTCTCTATCTGTGCTTGGATCCACTTGTTTTTTTTTAGTTTATAATGCATTTTTATTTATCTCAATTCAGTTTCTCACATGCTAGACAAAAATACTTAAAACTAGCTTACCAAAGTAATCTACTGATCTTAATTCCAACTTACTGATTCTTCATGAGTACTCTAAGATAATCTAGGGTTTTTGTTTTTTGCCTTTCGGCTTCATATATTATTTTATTATTTTAATATGTACTTAAACCTACATATATATATATTTATTTAATGACTTCATCCAAGAAAATTGTAAAAAACTCGGATTTCTGTATTTTTTATTCTTAACCTAACTTATTAAACTATCTATCCTAACTACATACCTAAAAAAGTATTTAGACTAAAACTATGTCTATATACAATTATATAGACCTAAAATCTTAACTCTACTTAGCTACTATAAATGCTCTTAACTATGTCCGTATAGCTATACGGACGCGTGCATCAGGGCGTATGTGTTACTTATATGCTTAACATATTTTATTTTTATGTTATGTTTTTTGTTGTTTTTTGTTTTTTATTTTGTTTTTTTTTTATTTTTTTATTTTTTTTATTTCTTATTTTTTTTTATTTTTTTTTTCTTAAAAATGCCTTAAAACTACCTTAACCTACGTGAGTTGGCTTTACTAACACAACTACCCCGTCATATGCCTTAAGAAGTTAGCGGCACCGAAGGCTGGTTCTGGTGCAGCCACCAATAAAAAAGCCGTTCTTTTGCAGATACTGCTCCGTCGCGGGCCGAAATCGCTCTACTGAACCGTAGGAGTTCCTCGTGGCTGCGAGCGACGCCCGGCTCGTATTGAAGTCGCCTTTCCACTGTTGGGCGTACGACATGGAAGATGATAGGGCAGCCTTCCCTATCTTGAATCAGGCCTTTAGTGTCCAAGTAGAAGAAAGCTTCAAGTTCATGGTACATTTCATTTGGGTAGTAAGCCCCAAAGATCAGACTGTTGGTTGAAGCCATGTGTGACTACGAATCAACTTAATAATAAAATTATCTATCCTTATAAGGTTTGCCTCGTTGTACAGAACCTCGTTGGGGTAGAATTTCTTGTACTGAGATTCTGGTGTTCGATATAGGTGAAGACAGGCTCGAAGGCACCGCCTTTCGAACACCCTCATCTTTTCCATCTGGGAAGGACTCACGTTGAACCACAAGGGACAACCATATACCATGATTGGCCGGATGAGGGCCATGTAGCAGATTACCTTCACTCTGGTGTCAAGTTGACTGCTATAAAACAGTTCTCTTGCCCCGCCCTGAAGCCAAATTGGTTTTCCGGTATTAATTGTTTTTCCTCAACCCATCCTTTCAGAGCTCTCGAATACCTTGCTTATGCACGGAAGAAAACTTATAGAACGAAGATTCGTCGGGATGGAGGTATCTTTGCCCCGTTTCGGAATTGGCTGCACCACAGCTGTTTTCCAATGAGCCGGGTAATATGCATTACTCAGCGCATTGTTGAACAGAGTTGTGTATACGTCCACCGCCTCATAGGGTAGATGGCGCAGAACAATATTTGGTATCCCATCTATTCCCAATGACTTCTTCTTTTTTAGTGAGTTGAGGATACCTTGGAGTTCATTTTTTGAAATAAGGATGGAGGTGTTTCCATCATCGGCGACGACATTATTTGCCGGCAAATCGTCACTGAACCTGGTGAAACCAGGGTTCTCGGATTGCCATTGACTTATTTCATTCCGAAGAGAGACATGGTTAAGCAAGGCTCTGTTCTCCAGATCGTGATTCGGATTTCGAGTCTCGTTGACCGTATACACTCTCTGGAAGACAGCACCAATTGCTCTCACCTTCTCCTGGAGATCCTCAACTACAAAATAGTCGTTGTCAAGCACAGCTCTATCAGGATAGATGCCAACTGAAGTAAGTAGGTTCGCGTTGTCTGTTGTTCTGTCAAGTCGAACGCTCTGAATGTCATTGTGGTCTTTCCTCCGAAAGATTTTATTTACATGCGGGTACATGCTCGGGTTGTTAGATCTTACAGCCCGAATCTTATTGCCCCAATGCAAGCTTACAGCTAGTCTGTAATTATGTTTGATTAACTGTTGGAGTACTTTGATCTGTGAATTCAGACAGCGAATCTCCACATTCTGTGGATCTGTAAATCTCCTGTACAAAAGTTTGAGTCTTGACAGGAGTCTACTTTTTTGCACGTTGTGCTACTTTCGGGATAGTTTTGTCCATTGTTCGTTTAATGACTTCGTCCATTTGTGTGAGGTACCCATCAACCTCTTCGTTTGTAAGGTTTCTGTTCGTAGGGGGATTGATCACACTCGAACTTATTTCTCTGGCTAAGGTTCTAGCGAAACGTGGCCAGCGCACCTTATTGTAATTATAAAGATGCATTTGCACAAATTCCTCAAGTTCCTCCAGCTTATTCGGAAGCTGAATTACTGCGCCGAGACCACAGTGGTCACTGTCGTACTCGACCGTAGTAAGACAGTTCCTCGTGCGTCGCTCTGTCTCTGTCTGTCAATTAGCATTACATCCAGATAGGACCCGCTTCTGGGAAATGATGGTCTATCGGTTGCTAGCAAATCCAGTATGAACTCAATATTGTTTTGTTCCATCCACTCTAAGAGAGCGTATCCTCTCTCATTTGGAACAATATTACCCCATTCACTATGTTTGGCGTTCAAATCCTCGGCTAGTATATAAAAGTTTTCTTCCGAGTTTAAGCGGAGGCTAGTGAAGAGAGCCTCAAGCTCAGAAAGAATGTTAGGATTTTGAGGTTCTGATGCGTATGCAGCGATCACAAACAACTTCTTTCCAGAGATGCGTGAGATGACCGCTTCTAGCACACCAGAACTTCTAACTTCATTGCTATATATGACCTTATGACTAATATTCTTTTTAATTAAAAGGGCGACTCCGCCACCTCGAGTGGATTGGGGTCGGTCCCTTCTTATAATATGGTAATTTCTGTACCTGAGGTTGCGCGTCTGGTTAAGCTTAGTTTCGCTAGCCATCAGCACATCAGGGTTATGGGTTTGCAATAAATTAGCAAGCGTTAGTTTTCGTTCGATCCTAATCAGCGAATTAACATTCACTGCTAGGATCTTAAGGGTTCTTACCTCGCGTGAGCCCATTATATCTGAGCGCGCTTGTTTGCAGGCAGCTGAGAGAAGAGGAAATCTACTCTAGCCGTCTACGTAAGGAAACTGGTCTGTAGTTCGACCATCTGTTTCTGCAAGGCAATCATCTGCGCTTGCATCGACTTGATGGAAGACAGTACATCCCTTATGGAGGGGTCTGCTTTGGGTTGCCTGGCCATTGGAGCCGGGGCAGCCTTTGGCACTGTCCGTTGTACCGGTTGTCTGCCTGACACGATCTGGGCGTAACGTAGGTAGTCAGAGCACGGGCAGCTGGCCTGGCGGCTACCTTTTTTTCGTTCCTTGTTTCATTTATTCTCTGCCGGAATTCTTTTATTCGTGGACACCCCAAGTAGGTTGTGGGGTGTCCATTTCCTCCACAGAGTACACATTTAAGGATCGCCTTATCCTCGACTTCCTCCATACCTAAAGGACATTCCCCTTTAGTGTGACTGAATGTGCAACGTGCGCAGCGGAACTCCATATTGCAGTTCTCCGCGACGTGCCCCAGCCTTCTGCACTTCGCACATTGAAGTACGTGGTGAGTTTGGTTTAATTTCTCCCATTTGACACTAAAACCACCTACGAAACGGATTTTTAGTAGGTTGTCAATTTTCGTGCCCTGGGATACCTGGACTAAGAAGAAGCGAAGTGCCTTCTTCTTCGCTTTCGCTGCCGCAGTTTTTTTGTTTTATAATTGACGCGTGCAAAAGGGGTTGCGAGTACCCTTAAGTGACCGGATCAAGTCACAGCACGGGCCGAAGGTATAGAGGAAGAGAGGGAGAGGAGGTACCGATGCACATTGGTTTTAAATGCCTGTGGATTGTAATGAGGAGGAAAAATCGAGCTGGGAAGAGCATTCCAGATTCGTGTAGTGCGGCTAAAGAACGAGTCTCTGAATTTGACTGTACGTCCGAAAGAGGGCTTGAGGGTGAATTGGTGGGCATTCCTAGCGAGGCGTGTATTGCGGGTGAATTCTTGAAGGGGAGGAATGCAACTGGCTAATTCATCTGATCATTTCTTGTTAAAATAGCGATAAACGAGTGACAACGACGCGACATTACGTCGGTGTTCTAACGAGTCAATCGACTTCGCAATATTACTGTCACCTATAAGTTGTATCGCTCGCTTTTGAATTCTATCCAGCAGGTGCAGGGAGGTCTTAGGAGCACCTCACCAAATAGGAGCGTTATACTCAAGTTTTGGGCGTATGTAGGCCTTGTATATTGTAGCCAGATCAGAAGGGGTGAAGTACTTCTTGCATCGTTTAAGGAAGCCTAGACATTTCGCAGCATTTTTGGCGACCTCAAATATGTGATCGTTCCAACTAATTGTTGGGTTGATACACATACCGAGGATGGAAAGTCTTTCGGTTTCAACAACACAAGTGCCGTCCATGGATAACGGCTGATTATTTTGTAATCGCTTTAACGACAGTAGACAGCACTGTGTTTTGGAAGCATTAAATTCCACTCTATTCTTATTTCCCCAATCGATTATGCTGTCAAGGTCGGAATTTAATGTGCTTAACATACGCTGCCGTTCCGAGTCTAAGGCCGAAGTGGAGGGACGTGAGCCAAGGAACGAATATGAAAAGCTGAGGGTACTGTCATCAGCAAAAGAATGAATAGGATTAGAAGTAGCAGACAAGAGATCATTTATAAAAATGAGAAAGAGTGTCGGAGACAAAACAGAGCCGTGGGGAACACCAGCATTAAAATGGTGAATATCAGACTTGAATCCATCCAAAACGACTTGTATTGAACGATTCGAAAGGTAATTTCTAATCCATTGAAGAAGAGACTCATTGATCCCAAAAGCACGCATTTTCACCAAGAGAGCCTGGTGCTAGACCCTGTCAAATGCCTTAGAAATATCAAGCGCAACAATCTTGCTTTCTCCTGCATTGTGCAAAGATTGGTTCCACTTTTCAGTGATATATGCCATCAGATCACCAGTGGAACGGTTGCTTCGGAAGCCGTACTGCCGGTCATTAAGAAGCTTCCGGGACTCAAGATATTTCATAAGCTGACGGTTGATCAGCGTTTCCATGACCTTGGAGAGAAGGGACGTTAGTGCTATGGGTCGGTAGGAGGTGGGTGACGAACATTCGCCCTTTTTAGGGACGGGCTGGACAAATGCAGTTTTCCACTTACTCGGAAAGAGCCCTGAAGAGTAGGACAGATGGAAAAGCTTACGCAGTGGTTTTGCCAGCGTAGAAGAACACCTCTTCAGAAGAACAGGGGGTATACCATCCGGGCCAGCGGATTTGTGTATGTTTAGATCTTTAAGTACTCTTGCTACTGTACGAGTGCGAAAATGCATTTGCCCCATGGAGAAATTTACGCTCTCAAGTACAGGCGGGGACAAAGTGCTATCTGGCGGCGTTTAACTAGCTGCAAAGTGTGCAGCAAGCAGATTAGCTTTGTCCAAAGAGCTGACAGCTGGAATGTCATTGCAAATGAGCGTTGGGATCTGAATTCCTTATGTTTTTTACAAAAGACCAAACGCTTCTGCTACCTTTAGGGCATTGTAGAATTTTTTGCCTCAACTTTTGATCAAAGGAGAATTTAACACGTCTTATTAATGCATTACAGTCATTTCGGATCCGTTTGACTTTTTCCGGGCTTCCTCAGAAGGGTTGGCTTTATAATCCCGGAAACTCAACTCTCTCATCCTGATAGCCTCTTTGCAGCTCAAGTCAAACCACGCGTTTGCCTTAGGCTTGATGCTCTTCACTCTGTGAGGAATGAAGGACCTCATGCCCAGCGAAATAATGTTTGTGATCGCATCAGTAGCGGCATCCACGTCACTATCGAGGAAGCATAGTGACCAGTTAAAATTCCTAAAGAAGTTGTTAAGTCCGCTCCAGTTGGCTTTCTCGTAGAGCCATACTGTTCTTTTCGGAATTTGTTCTCTAACTGTGTGGGAGGAGTACGAGAATTTGGCTGACAGGACACAGTGGTCGGACGAGCCTAGAGGCGACAATATATCAATTGAATATTTTTCCGGATGAGAGGTGAGAAACAGATCCAAGGTGTTAGCGGTATGTGATTAGCGGTTAGTGATAAAAGGCTTAAATCCTACGAAATGGACCTCGTCGCTTTCAACTCGTCGCAGCTTGTCGAGGAGGACCTTCGGATCTGTAGAAGGATTTATGCCTTTGAGGAGCAAAGACTGTGGCCTTTCTCCTCTGGGGGTGTACGTATAATAATCGGCGTTCGATGCCGCTAATTTTTCTTTAATAAATTTAAATCCGTCCATTGTTAGGCAATGAACGGTGTGGGTTTGTGGAGTCTTATATTTTATATAATAAGTATTATTTTCTAAGGCCAACTCACATAGGGTCTCTAGCTCGTTTATCCCCATGCCTCGGATAAGGACGGATTAACTGTTGACGACCCCAGCAAACGTTTAAAGGACAAAGATTTTCGGTTTTGCACGTGGAATGTGAGGTCCCTTAACAGGCCACGTGCAGCCGAACAACTTGCGGATGCCCTTGACAGCTACAAAGCTGACATAACCGCCATACAGGAAGTGCGATGGGATGGGCCTGGCATAAAAGCGATGAAGAACTGCGATATCTACTACAGCAATTGCTATAGAGAGAGAAGGCAGCGCTTATTCGGATGCGGATTTGTTGTTCGAGGCAGACTTAGGCAAAAAGTCTTGAGCTACGACCCAGTCAGCGAACGCCTCATGACAATCCGCATCAAGGCTAAATTCGGGAATATCAGCCTAATATGCGCTCACGCCCCGACAGAGGAGAAGGATGACTTCTATGATCTCCTAGAAAGAACATACGATCGATGCCCCAGCTATGACACCCACATCGTTCTAGGAGATTTCAACGCTCAGCTGGAAAAGGAGGACATCTTTGCTGGAGTCATCGGTAAACACAGCCTGCACGACAACACATCCGGAAACGGACTCAGGCTGTTGGACTTCGCCTCGGGGCGAAACCTCTCTGCGGCTAGCACGCGGTTCCCACACCTGGACATTCACAAAGGAACCTGGCGATCTCCTGATCAAGGCCAAAACGGTTTGATGTCGAAATGCTACAATCGCAGCTGATTGCTGGGAACTTTGTCGACCGAGTCTCCCGGAAACTCGCCCAGAGTTCGACGCTTCCTGCACTAAGCATAGAAGAAGAATGGAAACGTTGTCAAGAAGCCATCAAAGATGCTGCCACTGATGTGCTGGGTTTCACGTCACCACCCAGAAGGAACCCATGGTTTGACGACGAGTGCAGGCAAGCGCACGCAGCTAAACAAGACGCCTATAAGGCGACGCTGCATCGAACAACGCGGGCTGTTCGTGAACTCTACGAACAGAGAAGAAGGGAAGAGCACCGGCTTCTCAGAAGGAAGAAGAAGGAACATGAGAAGCGCGCGGTCGAGGAAATGGAAAGGTGCTTTGGCAGGAATGAAGTCCGAAAGTTTTACCGAAAGGTAAAACAGCTATCCGGAGGATACAAGGTTCGGACCAAGGCCTGCCGGGACCAAAATGGACAACTAGTAGTAGACTCCCAGTCTGTGCTGAGAATCTGGAAGGATCATTTCTGCCGACTCCTAAACGGCGATGACGACCCAAATCCTGCTGTTAGGCAGAATGTTCCACTCAATTTGGACGATGATAGACAAGCATTCCGTCCCCCCGACTTAGACGAGGTGAAGATAGCAATATCCAAGCTAAAGTCGAACAAAGCTGCTGGAGCGGACGGACTGTCCGCAGAACTATTTAAAGCAGCTGGAGATGACTTGGTTGGGCGCATGCACCAGCTCTTCTGTAAGATATGGTCGGAGGAAAGCATGCCCGATGAGTGGAATCTCAGCGTCGTTTCCCCGGTCCACAAGAAAGGAAACTCCTTTGACTGCTCCAACTACAGAGGGATTAGTCTCCTGAACATCGCATACAAGATCCTCTCTGCCGTATTGTGTGAGCGTCTGAAACCATTTGTCCATGACCTGATAGGCCCCTATCAGTGTGGTTTCAGGCCAGGGAAGTCCACAATAGACCAGATCTTCACATTACGGCAGATCCTGGAAAAGACCCAAGAAATGCAAATTGACACTCACCACCTATTCGTCGATTTCAAGGCTGCATATGACAGTGTGCATAGAGACGAGCTATACAGTGCCATGTCTAGTTTTGGCATTCCTACCAAACTCGTCAGATTGTGTAGGATGACGATGGAGAACTCTCGCTGCTCAGTCAAGGTCGGTACCGAACTCACCGAGACCTTCAATGTTAAAAAAGGTTTTAGACAAGGCGACGCACTGTCATGTGACTTCTTTAACATAATCCTCGAGAAGATCTTGGGTAACTCACAAGTCAACACCAGAGGAACGATCTTTCAGAAGTCAGTTCAATTGCTAGCTTACGCTGATGACATTGACGTGATTGGACGAACACAGCGAGCCGTCAATGAGGCGTTTACTTGCATTGAAGCGGAAGTGGCTAAAATGGGTCTGGCGGTAAATGAGAGCACAACTAAGTACATGCTGTCATCAAGGAAGAACACGCAACATCGACGTCTCGGACGGAGCGTCACACTAGCCAGCAGAAACTTCGAGGTAGTCAAGGACTTCGTCTACCTCGGCTCCGCGGTAAACAGGGACAACATCAGTGCTGAAATCAAACGCAGAACCACTCTTGCCAATCGCTGTTTCTTTGGGCTCAAGAGGCAATTGAGTAATAAAGCCCTCTCTCGAAGGACTAAGCTCGCTTTATATAACTGCTTGATCATCCCCGTCCTACTATATGGCGCAGAATCTTGGACGGTAGCAAAGGCGGATGAGGAAGCCCTTAGTCTTTTCGAGAGAAAAGTTTTGCGTGCGATTTTTGGTCCTGTTTGCGTTGGTGGCATCTGGAGGAGAAGATTTAATGACGAACTCTATAGGCTGTACAGCGACATGCGCCTGGTCAAGCGTCTACGGATACAACGCTTAAGATGGCTTGGCCATGTAGAGCGTATGGACATCACTGCTCCGGCCCGAAATCCGAGCCATTGGGACAACGCAACAGAGGACGACCTAGACTAAAGTGGCGCACACAAGTGGAGAAGGACCTCAACCAACTTGGAATGCGCAACCGGAGACAGCTGGCAAAAGATCGTGCTGGCTGGAGAGGCATGTTGGTTGAGGCCCAGGTTCACCCCGGACTGTAGCGCCACAAGAAGAAGATGAAGAAGTATGCTTCTGTTGCTGTTGCTGCAATTTAAGCTCCTGTTGAGCTTCCTGTACACGTTGCGCTGCCTTGGATGTGGACGGCAGCGGTTCTTGACATTTTTGCTGCTCGACACATTGCTTCCGTCTTTGTTGCAGCTTTAGTACTTCGCTCTGCTGCTCCTTTTGTTTTGCTGCTTTCTCTGCAGATTTCCTCGATGTGGACTGTTTATAGAGGAACTTGATGTGGGCGTCGAGCTTCGCACTTTCCTCGTCGAGTTTTTTCAGCTGAGTTTCACATTGGAGGGCATCAATGTCGATTGGGATTGTAGTTGAAGACGATTTTGTTGTTGCTCGTATTCCTGCTGGTTTTGTTGGCGTAATTTTTTTGGTCGCAACTACACCAACTTTGTTTGTTGCGACCGCTTCCTCATCTGACGTCATTGCTGTCGTCCGACGCTTCGTGAGGTTGTGCTGCGGCTGCACCCTCTTCCTTCTCTTTTTTAAATCGGCAGTTCCGCTCATGGGGCTAGCCACGCGGATGCTACCGTCACTGGTTAGGTAGCCTGATGTCCCGGCCACCGGTGTTTTGAAATCACCCGATTTACTGAGCTCGGGTCGCTCGTCACTCTCAATTTCACTTTATTAATTTTTATTAATGTTTTAATTGAAAAATTAAAAAAAAACTCGGATTCCACCCGAGCTACCGAACCTTTCTGAGTGAGATGGTTTTGTTCTGTACTAGAATCTCTGCTCTTTTTTTTTCTCGCGTATTCGAATCACGTACTTACACCACGGTGGTCTGTGGACGACTGGGGTCCACTTGCTACCACCTAAATATTGCCGCACTAATACAGGCTCGTTTACTCCAATCTTAGATTTGAATTTCATCTCCTCCTTCTTCGTGAAGGTATTTGGGTGTAAAACGGAGAGCAATGTTCGGTGTCGCCGACCATGCAGTCTCTCTGCTGGAGATACTCCGCTCTCATCCGGCGTTGATTTATAATTGTAATAATAATAATTGTATGGCGCGACAGTCTATAGGGGACCAGGGCTTAGCTTGCTCATCAACTACTCGTGTTGTGCGCGCTACTGTTCTCTCACGAGTAGAAGGAACGTACAGTTTTTTGCCGACTCCGAACGGCGATGTTTGAGAAGCTTTCTTAGACAGTTATTACTCTTTGAGTGTTTTCAGCAGCTCGAAAGAGGTGGTGCCGTGAAAAATTCGAGGTGTTCACACGGGAATCGAAAATAGACCATTCGGCGTGTGAGAGTCGCACTCTATCCACTACGCCAAGGCGGCGTTGATCTATACGCCGTCAAAAACGTTAAAAAAGCATCATCATTTTGCGGATTGTCTTGCATAATCTTTCGAAAAGTTGTTTTAAACGTCTGCACCATTCTTTCTGCGAGGCCGTTGGACTCAGGGTTAAACGGCGCTGATGTTAAGTGGCGAATAGAGTCCCATTATCCGAAACTATTACCTTTGGTAGTCCCTCCAGCGCAAAAATCGAACGCAACACTTGTATTGTGGCTTGCGATGTCGAGGATGACATTCGGACCACAAACGGGAATTTTGACTTGGAATCCACGACAGTTAACCACATATGCCTATTTAAAGGTCCAGCATAGTCGAGATGTTCCCAAACTTCTTCGGAGGATAGCCAGCTGGTATACTCTCTTGGCGATTGATTGGCGTTAAGTTGGCATGCGGTACACTGTGCTGCTGTCTTCGCAATATCGTCATCTATGCTGGGCCACCAGCATAGGTTCCCCAATGACCTTGATGGAGCAACCCCAGAACCTTCTGTCGCAACCGTACTGGTATAACAACCCTAGAACTTACGCTGTGGAAGAGAAGAACGTTAGCACACATACTTAGACAAAGCCTTCTACGAAAATAGGGTAACAAATTTTCTTCATCAGAAGGTAAGTAATTTGGCCAACCCTCTTCCACGTACTCGATCACTTTTCTTATTACGGGATCCTGTTGCGAAAAACTAGCGACGCTTCGGGCGTCAATTGGAAAGTCCTCCAAAGCGGCTGAATATACTTCCTCTATTTAACTCGATTCTTCAGATCTATCAAAATCATCATCTGGACCAACTGGTAAACGCGACAAGCAATGGGCGTTCCCATGTTGCTTAGTTGGACGATACCGAATGGTATATGTATATCCCATTAATACAATCGCCGTTGGATCGTCATGTGAGGCAACTTCTTACTTGGGCTGTAAATAGTCACCAAGGGCTGATGATCAGTTATCAGTTCAAATTGCCGTCCAAACAAATAGTGATGGAATTTTTTGACGCCGAAAATAATAGAAAGAGCCTCTTTCTCAATTTGGCTATATCTTTTCTGGACTTCATCTAGAGTCTTAGACGCGGAAGCTATCGGCTTTTCGGTTCCATCAGGGTAGATATATGTGAGATTACTGCTCCTATCCCATGAGACGAAGCGTCGGTAGCTAACGTGATGGGTAAGTCATTCTGGAAATGCACTTGTCTAGATATAGTTTATATCTTCTTCTTGAAAGCATTAAAAGCAAGCTGCTGATCTTCACCGCATTTAAAAGTTTCTCCATGAGCCCGTAGCTTATTTAAAGGGGCTGCCAGTTGAGCGAAATTCTCAATGAATTGATTATAATAGTTCAGCTTCCCTATGAATGCTTAGAGCTCTTTTACATCTCTTGGTCGTGGTAGATCCCGTATGGCCCTACGCGCGCCTCAGAAGGTCGTATTCCAGTTTGGTCTATGATGTGGCCAAGGTACTCAATTTCTGGCTTACCAAATTTGCATTTCCAATCTTTCCAAGAAAATTTGGAGATTGTTTAAATGTTCCTCATTGGAGCGCCCGGAGATATTTACATCGTCCAAATAGGAAACGCAAAAATCCAAATCAGCGGTTAATTGCTCCATGAAGCGTTGAAAAATGCCGGTAGAACTGGATGTTCCAAAAAATAGACGTTGATACTGGAAAAGTCCAAATTCCGTATTGATAACGCACATCTTCTTAGATTGGTCATCCAAGGGAATCTGGAGATAGGCGTCGACAAATCGATCTTAGTAAAATGTTGGCCTCCCTGCAATTTGTGAAAAAGCTCTTGAATTCGGGGTATCGGATGACGGTCTATTTCAAGCTGTGGATTAATTGTTATTTTGAAGTCACCACAAATACGTAACTTCCCATTGGCCTTCTTCACAACTACGATGGGTGCTGCCCACTGACTCGTCTCGATGGGTCGTAGAATGCCCAATTTTTGTAATCTTTCGATTTCCTGACGAACGCCTTTCTTCAGGGTCAAGGGTACTGGGCGGTACTTAAAATATCCAGGTTGACTGTTCGCTTTTAATCGTAATTGTGCAACAAAATGTCTGCTACATCCCAGTTCTGGACGAAAAACAACCTCATGCTTCTCACACAGTGTCTTCGCTTTCAATGGCAAATGCTCATTGGATTCGGCCACTATCTGTAATGCAAACTCCGGAGATGTGTAACGAATTTCAAAATCAAAGGCTTTAAACCAATCCAATCCCATTATATTTGCGCCTTGAGTGAGATTTGTCACTACCAATGGCAAGATGCATGTTTTGGTCTTCCACTTTACGCTTACTGTCGCTATATTCATAATAGGGAATGTCCTATCGCCATACGCCTTAAGATGGCGTGCTGTTGGCTCACAGTATGGCCTTCCTAACTCACGGTACCCTTCTAGACCCACCAAGGAACAAGTAGCACCTGTATCTAATTAAAAGGTTATTGGACGTTGATTTATGTGGAGTAATACAGACATCTTGTTGTTATTCTCATCGACTTTGATCTGTATCGACGAGGCGTTTTGGATAGCACCATTCGTGCTATCTTTACCATCGAATATAGCGTTTATTGTGTGAGCAGATTCTGTCTGCCTTAAGCGAGGATTAAAGCTTGATCGACTTTCTGCTCTATGGTTTTTTTCGAAATTATTAAACCGGATAGGATGCTTCTGCGGCTTTTCGAACGTTGACGTGGAAGCAAATTTCGAAATGAGCTATCACCACGTTTTGCAGACATACAAACGCTTCGAATATGACCACGTCGCTGACAGTTGTCACATATCGAGACAAGGTGCTTACATTGTTCTCGACTATGTTGAACAAAACAACCTGGACACGACTTCCGAACCTTATGACTTTCTACTGACATACTTGGTGGCCTTTGACTTGCTTGCTTCAGTTGGTTGACTTCAGTGGACGTCGCTGTTGGAATGCTGTTCCCTTTCAGAATGTCTGATGCGATCTGAGTCGACTCGTACGCTGTAACTAGTTCTTCAAGTTCTTCCAGAGTGGGGTTTCTTCTCTGCGTCGCCGCCATGCGGACAGCATCATGTGGGGTATAAAAGGCTACCATATCCCTGATCATAACGTCTGCATAGGATGTGTTGCAACCTTCTTTCCGACATACGAAAGCACAATCCTTGGCCTCTCAGATCAGCGATCCATTCGGCATAGGATTGCCCTGGCAATGTTAGTTTCGTGGATAGGTCTTTGAATGTATGCGTACTTACGTCGTCGGTTCCAAGCAACTTCTTAAGAAGTTCATTTGTGTGACTACCGCATGTCGATAAGAAATGTGCCTTCCTTATATTATCGTCCTCTAATAAATTCGCCGAAAAGTGTTATTGCAATTGAAAAAGGTAACTATCCCAAAACTCCTTTTCCGCATCGAAAGGACGAAATTGTGAGATATTGGTGGTAACTGATAAGACTTCTCTTAATATGCGCTCCATGTTCTCCGTGTTAGACTTCAATGCGTTTTCCATAAACTGCATTTGTTGCTTTAGGATCTCTTGTACCATTGCGGGGTCCATTTGCAAAAATAAAAATTCAAACTTCCTCGTCGCCAACATGCGCTCCATGTTCGACTTCAATGCGTTTTCCATAAACTGCATTTGTTGCTTTAGGATCTCTTGTACCACTGCGGGGTCCATTTGCAAAAATAAAAATTCAAACTTCCTCGTCGCCAATTGTTATGGATACAATTCAAGTTTTATTCACTTAATGAAGATTAGTACAAAAAATGAGATATATATAAAGATTTGTTTTGGCGGGATAATAATAAGTTCGCTCCTTTTCTTTTATGACAGTTGTTGTTGCTGTTGGTGATTTTAAGGGACAGTTTATACACTGCTCTGATTACATCACAGGGTGCATCAAAAACAATGAATAAAATTTACATTACATTACACACATTTTCAGGTTGTATATTTATGCGTGTTTGTAATCTCCAAATATTAAATGAGATTAATTGTTGAAATTTAATTGTAACAGATTTAAGTTGAGGGATAAAATCGATTTGTGTTTACGTACATACACATGTACATGCATAGATGCTTTTGGTGGGATAAAGTATGATTTTTGGTTTGTTGGTTGCAAGCGAATGCAATTCTTTTAAAAAAAGTGTTGGACGAAGGAGGAAGGTTTCAATTTTTATCTACTTCTCTAAGAAATCGAAACATTTTGATATATTGGTCCACCCTAGAATGTAATCGGTAACAATACATCTAGTTTAAATCCATATCATTTTTTCAAATAGCCTGAAATTAAATTGTTTCATACATATGTATGTAATTTTATTTGTATATGTTAATATCAACGTCAATGTGCAACTGCGAAAGTAGGTAAGGAAGTTGTAATGCTTAAGCTAATTTTGATTGGCATCGGCATATGAGTTGGTGCACTTTTTCAAAAACTAAATTAACGGTAATTTAACTGAACTATAAATAACTTCTCTCCATGGTAACTATCAAAATTTGAATCGAATTCTATTTCGACCAGTTTTACTGTACAATGGTATCACATACACCACATGAATCAGGACGCAAAATGAATATGTTATCACTTAAATAATAATAAAATAAAACTCCAAGAAGCATAACAAGAGAGGAATATAACGATATGATACGTTGTAACTTTACATTTACCTAGTAACTATAAATAAATATGTGGACTTAAATATGCTCCTGTTTTTATTTCTTGTTAGTACAATATTAGGCAAATTTTTGTAACTATTTTACCGTCATAGCAGTCCTAATCAGTTCTTCTCCCTAAACTCCTAAACGTAAAAATGCACAGATTGTGATTTCAAATACCCCACATTCAAGAACATACATATAACGTAAACTTTTGAAATGATTGCACCATGTTCCACTTTATGCTAATTACTTCTTCCTATGACCAGGCAGGCTCCTCGTATGCACTACATCTTTATTTCTTTATTACATCAGTCATAAAACCCATAAACAAGATAATAAAAAATGCATCCTATCACTAAAAAAAGGTCCCGTTACGGTAATTGCAACCGAATTTAAACTGAGCAAAATAATTAAAAGCGTACACCATATTTTTTTGGCTTTAAACTATATCTACACCTATTATTGTAGTTACCAAAAGATAATATTTATCTTATTAAGTACAGCGTTGTTAGCAAAGTAAAATGGGTTGTGGTGTACGTTGTTCTCCCGAGAAACGGGCCTTAATAAAAGTTAAAAATTTATAAGTGAAATTGTTGGGTGTAATAGTAAGATTAGTCAAACGTAACCCGTTTATGAACGTAGGAAAATAAAAAATGAGATATCAACAATAAGAAGTAGGCTAGTTAAGAAGAATTTACCTGCCAGAAGTCCCAAAAATGTACCATTCTGTCAAATATCAACCTACTAAAACAAGTCAAATTTGCAAAATAACACCTGAACTGAAAGCCCTCTAAATGGAGCAATATATGGTATCTTGATACTGATTTCAATCACCACGCCTTTGTCAGGGAGTCATGTACTTACAAAAATTAAAACCATCTTTATCACACCTATTTATGTCGCATTATTTAAACCTCTTTGAAAATACATACATGTGTGGATTTAAACGCTTTTCCGTTGTGGAGGATAAATTTTACAATTTCGTACTCTCCCGGAAATGGAAGAAATGATTTACAGGATTGAAATATAATTTAAGATGAATGATATTGGGGTGTTCTAAATTTGTGTCTTTCATTTCATTTTCTAAATAATAACATAAGGAGACCGTCTGATAAATTTCAATGAAATTGAATCCTCCCCCTGAAATTGGAAATTTCATCAAGTGAACCGATATAGCAAATCTTGCCGAAAATCTGAAAAGAGGACAGAAACGGTGAGACTTCTGGGTATACTTGTCTGTGATGTAATCACAAATGAGGGAATGGGATGCGTGACAAACAGACAAGCTAAGTTAGACAAAGAATTAATGCTTATAAAAAGAACGAATTGTTCGTATTAGAATTAATTGGTTAAAACATTTCTAAGTAATATGTATAAGCGAACTGTATCAAACGCAATTCTCTGCATTGCGTGCATTGCAAAATTATAAATTGCAGATGCCTTGGAAATATAAGTAGGAAAATGAAACATTTTTTAAAGCATTTCGGTATTTATATTAACAAGGCTATGCGAATACACAAACCATTTAAGAAAACATAAATCACATTTATATCATTTCTGGGCATTTTATCAGTTTATGTGTGGAATTTTATCAGTTTTTAATCTCAAATACCGTCTAAACTAAGACCCCAACACCATCCACACAATTTTTTCTTCGTCTCACTGAGACCTACCAAACTGCATCACTCAATCGAGGGGCCGCAGCTGTCGGTATCATGTCAGTTTCTCTTACTCCGGAGATGCTTAGATATGGCCAAGTGCCTTTGTTTTTTCTACACCGCGGTCTCGCTATTTTCATGCGTAGTGAAGTTGCTTACTACGACCATTGCTTCAATTCGGAATTTAGTTTCCTGTGGTTCCTCCTCGTCTGTAAGCGTGTCATTCACTTCTGCTTTACATGGAAGCCTGGGCAGGAATTCAACTAATAATGAACTTGAAAGGCTGTTCGATTCTATTACGAGAATTGTATCGCCGAAGGATAAATAATCTGCTGAGATAAATAATCTGACCCAGCTTTTGAATAAACCAACCTGAATACTTGACATTGCACGCTTCAAAATATCAAAAATCAATAGAAAATAATTCTTATTCCAAGAAAAAGTTATATTGGTGCACTTCTCTCAAACGTATGTTTACAGCTTCAGCTATATAGCATATTTATTTTGTTTGTGAGAGGCATAGAAGTAAAACATGTTTTGCGTGTTCGGCGGTTTCCTGCAGTTGAAAAAATGAATCAAGGAATTTGAATTTAATTTCGTGTTAAAGTGTTCAAAAACACATGTTGACAATGGTACACGGTGAATGGGCTCTGAGTCAAAAAAAATGTTAACAAGTGGCACAAGCTTTTCAAAGAAGGACCAGAAGATGTGAATAAAGACACTCGCCATTGACATCCTAGCACATCAACAACCGATGAAAATGTTCAGAAAGTGAAGAAAATTGTTATGGAGAGTCGCATCACTATAAGAGTAGTTGCTGAAGATGTCGGTATATCGGGTGGCTCATGCTATGCAGTTTTTTCGAAAAAAAATGGGGAAATTAATCCTGCAACTTAACTTTGACAATATCCAGCGATTTTGCAACGACTGGAAATTGAAAATCAATCACTAGAAGTGTGAAACCATCCTCTTCAGAACTCTGTTATGCAGCGCTTTTTTTCTGAGCTAATATAATTGGTTGTTAGTTACTTACCTATGCACAACCCCAGTAATCAACACCATATTCCAAATTAGAATCAACGAGAGCATACTATATATTGATGGGCAACTTTTGCGGTACTTGTATCTCAGTTATTGACACGTAGAGAAGTTTTTTTTAAGTTTTTTATTTGATTCTTCCAGTTTAATATACATACGAGTATACATATAATATAAGGCTGTCAAATATAATTTCGGTGTTAGCGAACTCCATGTTTACACATCTAAAACTGTTGAGCGCAATATCCAAACTAATCATGCAAAGCGTCGCTTTGTAGGTTATGTGTTTTAGATGAACTCGATTACTGAAATACTATCTGACCCCTTACCACTGGCGGAGGGAAGTCAAGTTAACAGTTACGAATTAAAGTTTATTGAAACAAAATTCTCCTTAAATACTACAATATTGCTTACTTAGCTATTTACAATAGAAATTTTACACCACACAAATTATCTTCTGGGCGAGTCACCTGTGTTGCAGAAATTTTACACCACACAAATTAGCTTCTGGGTGAGTCACCTGTGCTGCGGAGTTATACTTCTTTGTTGTGCTTTGTAGTCACAACATGCTGGGGCCGACTATGTTGAAGTAACACAAAAATCAGATTCATGTAATTTTCTGACTGAGACGGATTCATGGTCCTCTACTTGTGTCCTCTTACATGGTTAAGGTTCAGCTGGCTTGACGGTTATTTGCGTCCTCGTACGTGGTTCACGTTCAGCTGGCTTGATGGTGATAGTACGTCCTCTAATCTTCAACACTATGAAGAAGACAAGTACCATTAATAGTAATGTCGTAATAGACCCGACCGTCGTGTGTTGTTGAATTTTGTCTTTCTCAACTCCAGAAGTACCTTTTATTGACTTCGTTGTGTCTCGAGGGCGTGTTCTATCATACCAATATCCTTGAAGATATCTGGCTGTAGAACTGGCGCTTTATCTCTAGCGTATGTGAAATTTATCAACTGCTGCGATATGTTATTTGTTGGTAGAAACGAAAATTCTAATCGTCTTGATAGTGTACGTTTTCCAGCGATGATCATACCTTGCTGACGAATCATGCAGTTTTCTTGTAAATTTACAATCCCACTGCCGTGCAATGAAAACTGACTTGTTTATTGCCCGCAGACAACGTCTATACTCCTCTGACTGGGCATGCTGAAAATCCACGTGTTGGGATGGTGCATCTCGATCCAATAGGCTCTGGCAGGAGTTGTGTGTGTTGTGCATGAGGGCGACAGTAAATTGTTGTGTTGCAGAATGCTCATCTCGCATGCACTAACAGAAGAGCCGGGTGTGTAAATTGGATGTAGAAGATTGCAACAATATTTTCCAGCTGATCTTTGCTTACAGGAACCAAGTTCTTGCTTAGCCATTGGGTAGTATCGGTCGCCTTGAAGACTGACTAGCAGATAGTGTGACGAAGGCACTAGGTATGTGAAGTTTCCGTTGTGCTAGGTTGGCACTGGTATTACATTGAAGACCTTAACCTCCTCATTAAACAATAATGGAATGTTAATTTCGATGATTTTGTTCTTATTTGTCACTCTTCCTTTTGGATGAAGGTCCTTGTATAGTTGAAGGATGGATTCATGATGTCGTTCTCCCGGTATCATAAGTGTTCGAGGTATATTTTCGTGTATACGAATTAGTTCGTTCTTCAACTGTTTAACGCTGAGGATGAAAGGATGCATGATCCCTTGATGTGTTGATAGAACAGCATCCAATAAGATGCTTTGAGTGTTTCGGTAGATTATCATCATTAACATTGCATTCATGGCTGTAGAGGTAAAAATTTTGAGTGTGTTGTACATATCGGCGAAGTTGTTTATTGTAGCCGCGAGAGATGTAAGTTGCTCCTGGTTAGAATCGTGGCCCTGTTTAAAGATGTTGATGGTTGAGTCGATAATAGAGGTGTGGTTTTTCATTAGCTGTAGTATGTGATTCTCGTTAATTTGCACATTCTTAATTGTTCGCTCGTAATTTTGAGCACATCGTTGATCAAGTACTCCAAACAGCTCATTTGCCACAGTTCCCATGAAGTCAAACAGCGATCGCTTATTCCTTCTTAAACCGTTGTTTGCGTGAGTGAAGTGCTGCAACATGTAGAGCTATGCGAAACAACATGTCGCTGCAACTTCCACCGCATCATTGTATCCATGCACCATGCACTTGTGCCAACAAAAATATAACCTCATTGTTTTCGTATTCTTTCATTGTCTTATTCGTTTACGCTTTTGTGATAAGTGTCGTCCTCTTTCATATTCCCTCTCCTACTGTTTGTTTGACCAATAAATGTTTTAGCTGTAATGTTAACAGTTTTGTCAAGTGCATGGATGCTAAGCGAGGACAGTTGTGATGGGACCACTGATCAGATTAGTTGTAATTTCAATAGTAAGAATAAATTTTGTGTTCTATATCAAACACGTGTTTTATTCAATCCGAAAACATAACTGGCGCAGTCGGTAAACTGGCCAAGAAAAAAAAACGGTTGCAAAATAAGTAATTTAAGTGAAACACAATAATATAGTTTAAATAAAATGTAAAGGTTTTATTTAAAACGAGAGTAAAAGAACTGGTGAACACATCAAATACATACTGAAATTGAATTAAACAAAAAATACCATAATCTGGAATACAGTGCCGAATTGAAAAACATGACTGAAGTTAAATAATAAAAGTAATCGGTAATGTCCTAAGTGAAAATAAAACCAAATCATCTAAATCCATACCAAAAAAAAGGGGCAAAACGTGGAAGATCCGATAAAAAGATAATACAAACAATAAACTCAAATGAAAAGAAGTACTAGGTTCAATGAAAAGGAAAACCAATAACGGAACTGGAATTAAATAGAAGCAAAATATAAACGATCAAAGTGAATCAAGAGGAACATCAATTTCTACACCAAAAACAAGAAAAAAAAACTGACATCAATAAATGACCAAAAGAAATATCTGTCTATCTATATTATCAACATTATCATTGCTGGGGTAAGTCCATACTGATAAATATAACGATCACTTTACATCAATACTATATGCCTTAACTATCTAAACCGTGTTTCTGATGACCAATTACACATCAATCGTAAATTGATTTATGTAATCCTTATTGATTGTCATTAGCATTACAAAATAAATAATAATAAAAATAATATAAAAATAAATAAACACTTTCATAAAAGACATTTCTTACAAAATGACTCCTGAGAATATAGCCGAAATGTTTGGTGCACTTAGAATTCCGGATGTTGTTAAAGATTTGCCGACCTTTGATGGTAATCCTAGACTATTGCATGATTTCATAAGTAATGTGGAAGAAATACTGCTTCTAGTTAGAAAAGCGAGTGCTACGGAGTATGCCGGAATAATTCTTCGAGCCGTTAGAAACAAGGTTGTCGGTCAGGCAAACGAAATACTAAATATGTATGGAACCACTTTAGACTGGGAAGAAATAAAAAATAACCTAGTTATCCATTATTCCGACAAACGAAACGAAACCAGTCTAATACGGGACCTGCATCAATTAAGACAAAACCGCAAATCAATTCAAAGCTTTTACTCAGAAGTAATTGCAATTTTGTCAACCATGATAAATTATATTCGGATTCACGAAACCGATAATAATGTCATTAAGGCAAAACAAACTCTCTATGAAGAGATGTGTCTCAATGCATTTTTATCGGGTCTGAATGACCCTTTGGGATTCACGATAAGAGCAATGAGACCAACTAAATTAGCTCAAGCTTTAAATTTCTGTCTTCAAGAGCAGAACAATTTGTATTTTCAAGACGCTCATCAATATTCACGGCAAAAGTTTTCCTTCAATAGACCATCTCAAATGTATTATCCACATAACAATTTTCGATCTCAACAAGGTCAAAATCAACCAAATCCAGGCCCACAGACTTACAATAGACAGTCAAATTTCAACCAGACACCTAGAAATTTTTCAAATTTCAATCAGACGTCGAGAAATTTTACAGCTGGCCCCAAAAAGAATCAATATAATGGCTCACAAGCGCCATCCTGCTCGTTTTTAAACAAAAATTCTGCTGGAAAGTTCCCTCCTCCAGAACCAATGGATGTTTTCAGCGGAAGAACAAACAGCCGTTTTAGTAAATTTAGTAATAGGGTTAGCCAACAAAATAATATATCAAGAGAGCTCTATAATACTGAAGTTAATAGCCGTGATCGGGACTCGAATTCCGAGCAGTATGAAAATTGGTCACTAAACCAAAATAAAGAAGATGAGTTGGGGGCTAATATTGATGATCGAAATTTTCGTTAACAAGCCTCGGTCAATCAATTGGGTATATAGATATCAATACCTACAGTTCTTACTTACTACCTTATATTCACATCAACTACCTTGGTAAAAATTTAAAGTTTCTCATCGACACCGGAAGCAACAAGTCGTTTATCGACCCCAGAGTAGTTGACCATACAATAATTGAAACAATAAACCCTATCGAAATAAAAACTGTTTTTATGAATTATACACTAAATAAGCAGATAAGAATACGAGGTTTGAAAGAATTTAACACTAAAAAAGAACTCCTTTTTATATTGTTTAAATTCCATAATTATTTCGATGGATTAATTGGCGTAGATATGATGAGAGATCTTAAAATCAAAATGGATCTCGGTAAATCGCACTTAGAAATTGGAAATACAAAAATAATTTTAAGCTACAAACCCAATTTAATGTCTAAGATATATACTGTGCCTGGATTAAACAAAATAGTCTGTAAAGTGCCTGTCGACACCAAAAATGGTAATTTTTATATGGGACCTATCAAAATAAAAGATAAAGAGCAACCAATCAAGACTCAGATCATGAACAAGGATAACTTTTCCGAGTTTCATAATTTTTCCATTAATCATGATTCATGTAAATTTTCACGTAAGGAGAATATTCAAGATTTTATTAAAACAGATCACATGAATTCTGAAGAAAAAACAGAAATACTTAATTTATGTAAGCAATTCCACTATATTTTCTTTCAAGAGGGACAAAAGTTAACATTCACTAATAAAATAAAACATGAAATTAAAACGATTGATGAATCACCCATATACTCCAAATCATATAGATATCCCTTTATCCATAAAGACGAAATCCAAGCACAAATTAGAAATATGCTTGACCAAGGAATTATTCGACATAGTTTTTCGCCTGGTCATCCCCTATATGGATAGTCCCAAAAAAAAAAGGATGCGAATGGAAACCAGAAGTGGAGACTTGTCATAGATTACCGCAAGTTAAATCAAAAAACAATCGATGACAAGTATCCCATTCCAAACATCTCAGACATATTAGATAAATTGGGGAAAAGCTTATATTTCAGCACCTTAGATCTTGCCTCAGGTTTCCACCAAATTGAGGTCAGAACAGAAGACATGCCAAAAACTGAATTTTCAGTCGACAATGGGCATTATGAATTCGTTCGAATGCCGTTCGGCCTGAAAAATGCACCATCGACCTTCCAACGAGTGATGGATAATGTTCTTCGAGATCTTCAAGGAAGGATATGTCTTGTATATATGGACGACATAATTGTGTTTTCCACATCACTCCAAGAGCACATAAATAGTTTAGGCGCAGTTTTCGATAGATTAAAAGATGCTAGTTTGAAAATTCAAGCCGAAAAATCTAATTTTCTTCAGAAGGAAGTTTCATTCCTGGGACATTTGATTACAACGGATGGGGTTAAACCGAATCCTGATAAAGTAATTGCCATACAGAAGTTTCCACTACCAAAAACACCCAAGCAAATCAAATCCTTTCTTGGGTTACTTGGTTATTACAGAAAATTCATCAGAGACTTCGCGAATTTGACCAAGCCTATGACGGAGTGCCTCCGAAAAGGAAGAAAAATTGTGCTTGATGACAGATACATCAATTGCTTCGAGGCTTGTAAAACCTTATTATGTAATGACCCCATTCTTCAATATCCAGACTTTTCGAAGCCATTCAATGTTACTGCGAATGCAAGTAATGTTGCCCTTGGCGCTGTGCTATCGCAGGGTCAGTTGGGCTCGGATAAGCCAATTTGTTACGCAAGTAGGACTTTATCCAAAACTGAGCAAAACTATAGCACTATCGAGAAGGAACTGCTGGCAGTTGTGTGGGCAACGAAGTATTTTCGGCCATACATCTTCGGTAGAAAATTTCAAATTATTACCGACCATAAGCCACTTACGTGGCTATTCTCCCTTAAGGAACCTAATGCAAAACTGATTCGTTGGCGGCTAAAATTGGAGGAGTATGACTACTACATAACATATAAAAAAGGAAGTCAAAACTCGAACGCTGATGCCCTGTCTCAAACTGAGATTAATGCAAACGAAGCAATAAATGCAGAAGAGGAGTTAGAAGATGCTTCTATGATAAACAATGTCGACGATGTTGATAAAATTTCGACAATTCATTCGACCCACGAAAATCTTGACGATGGAATTCCAATTTCGGAACGTCCAATCAACGAATTTGCAAATCAATTGATTCTTGAGGGAAATAACAGTTTATCTAAATTAGACGTGAAATTGCAGATACTTTTTCGAAAAAAGAAGAGATGAATTATTAAACATAATAACATAAGCGATGAGGAAATAATAGTCAACATTTTTGAAGAACATGTAGCCCCAAAAGGTCTAACAGCAATCTTGACAGATGATAGTACATTCAAAATAGTACAGGCCGTTTATTCAATTTTTTTCGCTAACTCAAGAATGAAACTCGTAAGATTTACCGCAAAACTTATACATGTGACTGTTTTAGACGAACAAGATAGATTGATTAGTAACTACCACATTAAATCCAATCATAGGGGCATCAACGAAACATTTGAACATCTAAAGAGAGAGTTTTATTTTCCCAATATGAAGAACTCTATTGTACGCTTTATAAATAATTGTGAAATATGCCAAAAATATAAGTATGCTCGTGATCTACAACAGATAAAATTTCAATTAACCGAGACACCATCGAAACCGTTAGAGATTATACATATCGATATATATTCAGTCCATAAGCAAAACTTTTTAACCATCATCGATAAATTCAGCAAGTTTGCCTGTGCATATCACCTCTCTGCAAGAAATAGCGTAGATTTAATTAAAGCCTTGAAACACTTCTTCTCCCACCATGGTGTTCCAAAAAAAATCGTTTGCGATAATGGCAGTGAGTTCGTCTCAGTACTTTTTAAAGAGTTCGTTGAGTTGTATGACATAGTTTTGCACCTATCGTGTGCAAAAAGTTCAACTGGAAATTCGCCTGTTGAAAGGTTTCATTCTACCCTCACAGAATTGATCAGGATACTTTTCAATCAAAACAAGAACAGGCCTATTGGAGAAATTGTCAATGAAGCTGTCATCACATATAATAATTCTATACATACAGCTACAAAACTAACCCCTTTCGACCTACTAACAGGTCACTATTATAAGAGTACCCCGTTTACCACAAAAACAAATTCAAAAGTTTCACAACAATATCTTGTGGGTCATATAAAAAACTATGAAACGTTATCAAAACTAATATATGAAAGAAATTTGTCGCATAAACAACACACTATAAATAAACGCAATGAAACAAGAAAGGACCCACCCAATTTTAAAATAAATGACACTATATACGAATTAAATGATAGAAGAAATAAGTTAGAACCCAAGTTTATAAAGCACGAAGTGATTTCAAACCAAAATATTACAGTCAATACAAATAAACGCAAGGTTCATAAACAAAAAATAAAAAAGAAGCGCAGATTTACTTAGAAACTTTAATTATGGGTTACTAACAATGGTATTGTGCAAACTTAAGTATTTTATAAACGCATACATGGGAGGGTTTGGATTTAATGGCCTTCAGGCAGCAATGAACACTTTTATGTAACAACTTTTATAAGAACGAGTTTAACTTACTATGCTTTAATATATAACATATGATATACCAAGGATCGTATGTAAATGGATTTGATAGTATTTGTTGTCAGATAATTATTTCCTTTGTTTTTCCTAGACCAAATGTACAAACGCCTACACGTCATATTTACACATACATATGTGTATTTATGGAGGCGTTGGTCAGATTATTTTATATAAGAAATAAAGAGTGATCGTTTGATTTATCAATAAAGGACTAAGCAGCCCATATTTATAATTACGTTACTATATATAAAAATGTATATAAATATATATGTGAAATTCCACATCGTTAACCATAAATAGAAAAAAAAAATATATATATATATATGAGTGTAAAATAAAATTAAGTGAATGGCAAATAATAGTAAGCCAAATACATTATAAAAGGTAAAAAATAAAAATAAAAAATAAACAGTTTATTATATATTTATTATTACAAATGTCATTGAATTACAAAACAAAAATAATAAAACATAATTACGTTTAGCAGATCTTATAGATATATACTTAAATATGAACTCAGTTATAATTATTAATTAATTAGTTATTAGTTACTTAGTCGTAGTTTGTATTACTTAAATGAATTGATATATTTATTTTCATATTATACTGATTAATCTATTTCGCTCAACCGAAATCAGATCTTCGGTGGGAGGAGTGAAGTGCTGCAACATGTAGAGCTATGCGAAACAACATGTCGCTGCAACTTCCACCGCATCATTGTATCCATGCACCATGCACTTGTGCCAACAAAAATATAACCTCATTGTTTTCGTATTCTTTCATTGTTTATTCGTTTACGCTTTTGTGATAAGTGTCGTCCTCTTTCATATTCCCTCTCCTACTGTTTGTTTGACCAATAAATGTTTTAGCTGTAATGTTAACAGTTTTGTCAAGTGCATGGATGCTAAGCGAGGACAGTTGTTATGGGACCACTGATCAGATTAGTTGTAATTTCAATAGTAAGAATAAATTTTGTGTTCTATATCAAACACGTGTTTTATTCAATCCGAAAACATAACTCGTGCAGAAGTACATTATTTTTCCGTTCTAGTTGCTTTCCGTTCTGTAGATCGAATTGGACTAAGGTATTGTCGCACAACAGTGTAACGCTGTATGTTGTATTGCCCGCACAAATCTCTGTTATACGCCTTACGCATTCTTTGTAAGTGTAAAATTCGGTCCAGTAGTTTGTCAAATTGAAGAACACAATGGTCTTCCATGAACTTGCAATCATGTTAGCACGACCAACGTTCATAAAATATATTCCAGGCTGGGTATTAAACTGTGTGGTTTCCAATGGTGCAACAGCAATCAAGCTTATACTTGTAAGAGCTAGGAGTAACCAACAGAAAAAAGTTGAGTTGATATTTCGGTTACCCGGCCTTACACGTTGCTTGGTGTTGTCCTTTCCTGCGACATTTGTGATTCCAAGATTGATTTGCAATGGTGGATCGACGTTTAGATTGGTTTCTGCTTCTATATTCTCAATAAATAAGGGACACAATTTGGTGATTGGCCTCTTAAGATGTTTTTGGTTGGGTGTACTTCCGTAACTTTGCCCATCATCCAGGTAGTTGATGGTAATCTCTCGGCCTTTACCAATACAACATCACCGATCTTGATGTTGGGCTCTTTTTCTCTTCCACTTAGTCCGTTGGTGCAATTGTTAAAGATATTCGGATGACCAAACTTTCCAGAAGTCCTGGGTCATCTCCTGAATTAGTAACCAATGCGACCGGTACGTTCTTGATTCATCTGCCAGTTGTACTGGAATCGCATTAAGTGAGCTTCCAATGAGAAAATGTCCTGGCGTTAGTATGAGCATTTCGTCGATGTTATTGTTAATGACTGTCAGAGGCCGAGAATTCAGACACGCTTCTATCTGGGATAGTAAAGTAGACATTTCTCCAAAGGTCAAGTTAGTGTCTCCGATTATGCGTTTCAAGTGGTATTTTGTTGACTTAACCGCAGCTTCCCACAGACCACCGAAGTGTGGAGATGCCGGAGGGATGAAATGCCACTGAATTCCATCTATCACGTGCTTTCTGGCTGCATCTTCTACTGACTGCCTTATGATGGCCTTCATATGATTTTGAATCTCCTTATTGGCTCCAATAAATGTTGTACCGTTGTCACTATGGAAGTTGGAACACATTCCTCCTCTTGAGGTTAACCTCCTTAAGACCGCTAGAAATGCCGCAGAGCTCAGATCACTGACTACTTCTATGTGAATAGCCTTGGTCGCCAAACATACGAATATTGCTTTGTATGCCTTTGTTGTTCTATGTCCTCGTCCTTAGGAAATGAGTAACTGGATTGGTCCAGCATAATCAACTCCGGTACTAGAGAATGGTCGAGATGGGGTAACTCGGGGTGACGATAATAATAATAATGATTGTTGGCGCTACAGTCCGATGGGGGACCAGGGCCTAGCTTGCTCATCAACTGCTCGTGTTGTGCGCGCTACTGTTCTCTCACGAGTAGAAGGGACCTACAGTTTTTTGCCGACTCCGAACGGCGAATTTTTGAGAAGCTTTCTTAGACAGTTATTACTCTTTGAGTGTTGTCAGCAGCTCGAAAGAGGTGGTGCCGTGAAAAATTCGAAAAATTGGTGTTGAGCTGGGAATCGAACCTACAACCTTCGGCGTGTGAGCGTCACACTCTACCCACTACGCCACGGCGGGGTGACGATAGCATTCCCATTAATTGACTTCTGCCTTTCGCATTGAACTGATAACATCTCACGCAATTGTGAATGACCTGACGTATTATGCGTTTTCCTTGATTAATCCAGTATGATTGCCGTAATGTTGACAACACTAGATAAAGACCTCCATGTAGGGTACGTTTATGCACATGTTCGACTAATAATTTTGTAAACCTCTCATTACGAGGCAA
This sequence comes from Eristalinus aeneus, assembly GCA_955652365.1. Taxonomy (NCBI): domain Eukaryota; kingdom Metazoa; phylum Arthropoda; class Insecta; order Diptera; family Syrphidae; genus Eristalinus; species Eristalinus aeneus. The sequence continues at coordinate 59,426,832 of OY019130.1, read as the reverse complement.
AATGTATGGGTGTTTTTCAGCATCTGATAGTTTGGCGTGTTCCAAACGTCCTTAATGATAGCAGTTTACTTTTTCTGCTAATAGATCTTCCAGTTTATAACTGTGATATCTCTTCAGAAAAAAACTTTTTCTTGAACTGAGCGTATGATGGCTTTTCGGGCGTCTTCCAGTTCGCTTGCAGTTAACTCTTTAATTTGCTTTGATTTTTGTGTCCGACAATTCATGCCAAATCTTTTGCAGTAGGTGATTACTCGCAGAAGTCTGGGATAGCTTAAAAATCTTTTAGTTATGTCGATATTGGCGTGAATATCAATATTCAACACTTGCTTTTGTTCAGAAATTCTTAAAAAATGTACATCTTGTGGCGGCCTGTTTATGGAATCAAGTTGTAGCCATTCGGGAACTTTCCACCATTAATGTTTATCTTTCATCCTTCCTGGTAAACATCCTCTGGAAGCTGCATCTTCAGTGTTTTGTTTAGTCGCTTGTTGTATGTCCGATACTCTGTTTGCTACAAACGTCTTCAAAGTTGATGGGCATTTTTGAATCCATGCCAAAACGATTGTGGAATCACTCCAAGCGAAGACTTTACCTACTCTAGAGCCAAATATTTTCATGATGTCTGCCATTGTTTTGGCTAGGAGGTGTGCTCCACAAAGCTCTAACTTTGGAAGTGTAAGTCTTTACCGGATCGGTGCCACCTTTATTCTTGCCGTCAATAGCGTGGTAAAGTACGTACCATTCTCAAGGGTTACTCTTGAATACACAACTGCTGCATACGCTGTTTCTGATGAATCGCAGAATCCATGAAGTTCAAATTTTATGTTCTGTTTGACTTTCATCCATCGTGGAATTCGCAGGTCCTCTAATGCAATAAGTCCATCCTTGAGTTTCTTCCAACGGTTTCTCAACCCTGCTGATAAAGGTTCATCCCATTCGACATCTGATTTCCAAATATCCTGCATGAGAATTTTAGCACTCACCGTTACAGCCATCCCAGGGGATCATAAAGTTTGGCTATTTCGGATAAAGTTTTCCTCTTTGTCAAGGTTTCTTCTTTCACTGCAGGTTTGTCGATGTTTACCTTGAACTGGAAACTGTCTGATGCAGGACCCCAATGAAGTCCCAAGGTCTTTATAGTTTCTTGTTCCAGGATCTTCATTTTATTCTGAGTTCGCAACTCAACTGGAATATTATCAAGTAATCTGCTGTCATTTGCGGCCCATTTTCTGAGGTAAAACTCTGCTCCTTCCAGCATCTTCACAAGATGTTCCTGTGCTTCTTCACATTCAGTTATGGTGTCTCGCCCGGACAGCACATCATCCACATAAAGGTCATGTTTTACTATCTCCGACGCCACTGGATAATTTATATGCTCATCAGTTGCTAATTGTTGTAGGGTTTCTACTGCTGGGTACGGGGCATCTGCTGTTTCATAGGTTACTGTTGTTAGCCTTCTTTCCTTGATCGGCTCCTCGTCTGAATTTCGCCAAAGAATTCTTTGAAAATCTTGATGGTTTTGGTGAATTTGAACTTGACGATACATTTTTTCAATGTCAGCTGTGAATACGTATTTATGAAGTCGCCACTGAATTAGAATTGTTCGCAGATCGTCCTGTAGCTTGGGGCCCACCAGCACTAGTTGTGGTTTTGGCCGATGCATCGAACACGACGCGTAGTTTCGTCGTGGTGCTATCTGGCTTGTGAACTGCATGGTGTGGCATGTCATAAACGTTACGCTTGGCAGTAGGAGTCACTATAACCATGTAACCATAAGATCTCGAAACTCATTTATAAACTTCGTGTATTCACCTTTTAGCATTTTATCTGTGCTAAATTTGTTTTCCAGCTGACGGAGCCTGGCGATTGCCCTGTTTCTGGATTCACCTAGTTCGGAGCCTTGTAACAACTCTTTGTGGAATGGTATGGTAACGACATATCGTCCACTTTCATTTCTGTAATATGTATTGTTATATATTTGTTCACACTCTTGCTCTTCATTCGTCCAATGGTTGCGGTCCTGGACTTCTTCTATTTCCCAGAATTTCTCCAGTTCTTTGTCGATAGATGTTTGAGCAACCATTCCAGTGATATTTACGCCGCAAGTTTTTTGGGTAGATGTTCGGCCTGTTATGACCCAGCCTAGATGAAAGTTTTGAACTATAGGGAATCCCCTTATGCCCTTTCGGACTCCTTCTAGTATTAGTTCTTCATATACGTCGGCGCCCAATATCATGTCAATTCCACCTGGAGCATTGTAGTTTGGATCAGCCAGAGTAAGATCCTTAAATTCTTTTGTTGTTAGGTAATTCGTTTTTTCGGCTGGTAACAATCTCGTCCGTTTTGGCAAGACGAGGGCTTGTACCTCCGCTTTGAAATCCGAAGCTAGTCTTGGGAGTATGAATAAGTTGACCTTGCTGCGGGCTATTTCTGCATCTGTTGCTCCTAGTCCACTCACTGGTACGAACACCTTTTCTTTAAAAAGCCTCAGTGATTGTGCTTCCCCTTCTGTAACCAAAGTAGCCTGTGAGCCTGGATCAATAAGGGCTCTTATCTGTCTGGTCTCTCCGTGAGTGATTTTGGCGATGATTATCGCTGTTGCCAATAGAACGCTCTGTCCATGATCGGCATGATTCACCTGCGGCTGCATTCCAACGTATTCTGTTCGTGATTGTTCTGGTCGAATTGGATTGTTTTGCCGTCTGTCGAACTTTTCGATGTGCTTTTTGTTACAATGTTTGCATAACCTTTTACTTAGACTTATACTTTGTTTAACATGTCGTAAACAGTTAATACAGAGTTTTGCTGCTTTCACTTGTTCATACCTCTCCGTGGGTGTCAAGCTCATGAATTTATTGCACGAGTAGATATTATGACCACTCTTGCAAATTATGCAGTTAGCTGATGTTGCGAGATGGTACTTGCGGACGGAATTTTTCGGTTCATCTCTTGGTGTCTTCTGCCGTGATGATGATAGAACTTCCAAAGCGCGGTATCGTCTTCTGAAGAACTCAAATAGAGCTTCCTGTGTTGGCATCTTATTCGGATTTTGTATAGTTTGCTCGAATAGATTCCTGGTCTCTGGATCTAAAGTTTTGACGATTAGATGTACTATTTACGGTCCCCATGAAGATGTATCGTATCCCATGTTTTTCGACGCAGCGAGCCCTTCCTTATTAACGTCCATTATCTGTTTTATATAGTTTGCTGATGTTTGGTTTTCTGTATGATTTGGCTTAAACATTCGATCAAGATGTATCGCTATCATTTTTCGCTCATTATCGTACCGCAACTTTAATGTTTCCCAGGCGTTTTGATAATTTTCGCTTGATATTGTGAAATGCTGTATAATCTGAAGTGACTCTCCTTCTAAATGGGTTTTTAAATACTCCATTTTTTCTGTTATGCCCAGAGTAGTCATGTCGTGAATTAAAGTGGTGAAAATATCACAGAACGATTGCCATTCCAGATAATTTCCCTTAAAGATGGGGATTTTTAGCTGTGGGAGGCTAACTTCTGAAGTGGAAGGTGAGATTTTTTACTGTTTATTTTGGATGACTTGGATGCCATTTGGAAAAGACAATTGTTGATATCTTCTTCAGTTTCCTCCTAACGATTTCGTAACATATAGGGAAAATTATAATCTTGTTCCGACGCGTTTGATAAAAATTCTTCATGCAGTTCAGTCAATTTTCTCCACTGTTCCAATAAAATTTTCTGTTGGTATTCGTGGACTTCCCTGGAATAATTCTCAAAAGTTTGCTCGAAAACATCGATGCTTCTCATGATTTTCAACCTCTGCACTTGTTGTTGTTTATTTCCTGCTTGTTCTCCGTTATCACTTTCAGTGTCTACTGGAGATACGTTTTCCAAATCATTTTTAATTTTTTTATATATTGCCTTTACTACTTGAAGAGTATTGCATATATGGCGTATCTGGCTTCACAACTTCTTTAATTTTTTCATGGTTTGCTTGGAACTTATTCCAGATTTCTTCAATTTTCTGAAGGATTTCCCTTACATAACTCCTGGTCTTTCTGGACTGACTGTCCTTGACAAAGTTAATTTGGATTTTCTGCAGCTCCGTTGCCAGATCTTTCTGTTTCGCAACGACCACGTAGACATCAATTTCTTCCATTCTGTTTGATTATTCACTTTACAAACAAAAAAAAATCACCCAGAGTTGCAGCCCTGGGAACGCTTTGTTATGTTTTAACACTTGTTATGGATTTGTAAATATTATCACTCTGATTCGTGAATAACTTCGAAGGACCAATGTTTTAATTGAACTCGATTACTGAAATATTATCTGACCCCTTACTACTGGTGGGAATTAAAATTTATTGAAACAAAATTCTCCTTAAATACTACAATATTGCTTACTTAGCTATTTACAATAGAATATTTACACCACACAAACTATCTTCTGGGCGAGTCACCTGTGTTGCAGAAATTTTACACCACACAAATTAGCTTAGGGTGGGCATGGGCCTATGCACGCGAGGTAACGTCGTTGATTGCGCTCAACATGGCGAGCTGCCAAGGCAATCCTCGTTAGTGCACAGGTCAAGTTGACATACAGCCTCCAAGTGGCGCCCCCTGGATAGCCATCACAACACCCGTTGTATGGTGAACTAATGTATGCAGCGACCCCCTCTGCCCGAGGATTTAAATAATGGGCCTGGACTACCAGTCCGTGGGTTGTGCGTGAGGGTAACTTCCTCACCACGTAAAAAAATGGAAGTTCAGAGACAACAACATGCCTCGGATAAGGACGGATCAACTGTTGACGACCCCAGCAAACGTTTTAAGGACAAAGATTTTCGGTTTTGCACGTGGAATGTGAGGTCCCTTAACAGGCCACGTGCAGCCGAACAACTTGCGGAGGCCCTTGACAGCTACAAAGCTGACATAACCGCCATCCAGGAAGTGCGATGGGATGGGCCTGGCATAAAAACGATGAAGAACTGCGATATCTACTACAGCAATTGCTATAGAGAGAGAAGGCAGCGCTTATTCGGATGCGGATTTGTTGTTCGAGGCAGACTTAGGCAAAAAGTCTTGAGCTACGACCCAGTCAGCGAACGCCTCATGACAATCCGCATCAAGGCTAAATTCGGGAACATCAGCCTAATATGCGCTCACGCCCCGACAGAGGAGAAGGATGACAACATCAAGGATGACTTCTATGATCTCCTAGAAAGAACATACGATCGATGCCCCAGCTATGACACCAAGATCGTTCTAGGAGATTTCAACGCTCAGCTGGGAAAGGAGGACATCTTTGCTGGAGTCATCGGTAAACACAGCCTGCACGACAACACATCCGGAAACGGACTCAGGCTGTTGGACTTCGCCTCGGGGCGAAACCTCTCTGTGGCTAGCACGCGGTTCCCACACCTGAACATTCACAAAGGAACCTGGCGATCTCCTGATCAATCAACCGTCAACCAGATTGATCACGTTGCGATCGACGTCAGACACTCCTCCAGTATTCTCGATGTCCGAACCTTCCGAGGTGCAAACATTGACTCGGATCATCACCTTGTTGTAGCCAAGGTAAGAACCCGGATATCGAGAGAGCAACGGAGTCGAGAAAGGCCAAAACGGTTTGACGTCGAAAAGCTACAATCGCAGCTGATTGCTGGGAACTTTGCCGACCGAGTCTCCCGGAAACTCGCCCAGAGTTCGACGCTTCCTGCACTAAGCATAGAAGAAGAATGGAAACATTGTCAAGAAGCCATCAAAGATGCTGCCACTGATGTGCTGGGTTTCACGTCACCACCCAGAAGGAACCCATGGTTTGACGACGAGTGCAGGCAAGCGCACGCAGCTAAACAAGACGCCTATAAAGCGACGCTGCATCGAACAACGCGAGCTGTTCGTGAACTCTACGAACAGAGAAGAAGGGAAGAGCACCGGCTTCTCAGAAGGAAGAAGAAGGAGCATGAGAAGCGCGCGGTCGAGGAAATGGAAAGGTGCTTTGGCAGGAATGAAGTCCGAACGTTTTACCGAAAGGTAAAACAACTATCCGGAGGATACAAGGTTCGGACCAAGGCCTGCCGGGACCAAAATGGACAACTAGTAGTAGAGTCGCAGTCTGTGCTGAGAATCTGGAAGGATCATTTCTGCAGACTCCTAAACGGCGATGACGACCCAAATCCCGCTGTTAGGCAGAATGTTCCACTCAATTTGGACGATGATAGACAAGCATTCCGTCCCCCCGACTTAGACGAGGTGAGGATAGCAATATCCAAGCTAAAGTCGAACAAAGCTGCTGGAGCGGACGGACTGTCCGCAGAACTATTTAAAGCAGCTGGAGATGACCTGGCTGGGCGCATGCACCAGCTCATCTGTGAGATATGGTCGGAGGAAAGCATGCCCGATGAGTGGAATCTCAGCGTCGTTTGCCCGGTCCACAAGAAAGGAGACCCCTTTGACTGCGCCAACTACAGAGGGATTAGTCTCCTGAACATCGCATACAAGATCCTCTCTGCCGTATTGTGTGAGCGTCTGAAACCATTTGTCCATGACCTGATAGGTCCCTATCAGTGTGGTTTCAGACCAGGGAAGTCCACAATAGACCAGATCTTCACATTACGGCAGATCCTGGAAAAGACCCAAGAAATGCAAATTGACACTCACCACCTAGAGGCACGATCTTCCAAAAGTCAGTTCAACTGTTAGCTTACGCTGATGACATTGACGTGATTGGACGAACACAGCGAGCCGTCAATGAGGCGTTTGCTGGCATTGAAGCGGAAGCGGCTAAAATGGGTCTTGCGGTAAATGAGGGCAAAACGAAGTACATGCTGTCATCAAGGAAGGACACACAACATCGACGTCTCGGACGGAGCGTCACACTAGGCAGCAGAAACTTCGAGGTAGTTAAGGACTTCGTCTACCTCGGCTCCGCGGTAAATAGGGACAACAACATCAGTACCGAAATCAAACGCAGAATCACTCTTGCCAACCGCTGTTTCTTTGGGCTCAAGAGGCAATTGAGTAATAAAGCCCTCTCTAGAAGGACTAAACTAGCTTTATATAACAGCTTGATCATCCCCGTCCTACTATATGGCGCAGAATCTTGGACGTTAGCAAAGGCGAATGAGGAAGCCCTTAGTCTTTTCGAGAGAAAAGTTTTGCGTGCGATTTTTGGTCCTGTTTGCGTTGATGGCATCTGGAGGAGAAGATTTAATGACGAACTCTATAGGCTGTACAGCGACATGCGCCTGGTTAAGCGTCTACGGATACAACGCTTAAGATGGCTAGGCCATGTAGAGCGTATGGACACCACTGCTCCGGCCCGAAAAGTCTTTGAATCCGAGCCATTGAGACAACGCAACAGAGGACGACCTAGACTGAAGTGGCGTACACAAGTGGAGAAGGACCTCAACCAACTTGGAGTGCGCAACTGGAGACAGCTGGCGAAAGATCGTGCTGGCTGGAGAGGCATGTTGGTTGAGGCCCAGGTCCACCCCGGACTGTAGCGCCACAAGAAGAAGAAGAAGAAATTGGCTTCTGGGTGAGTCACCTGTGCTGCGGAGTTATACTTCTTTGTTGTGCTTTGTAGTCACAACATGCTGGGGCCGACTATGTTGAAGTAACACAAAAATCAGATTCATCTAATTTTCTGACTGAGACGGATTCACAGTCCTCTATTTGTGTCCTCTTACATGGTTTAGGTTCAGCTGGCTTGACGGTTATTTGCGTCCTCGTACGTGGTTCACGTTCAGCTGGCTTGATGGTGATAGTACGTCCTCTAATCTTCAACACTATGAAGAAGACAATTACCATTAATACTTATGTCGTAATAAACCTGACCTTCGTGTAGTGTTGAATTTTGTGCTTTCTTAACTCCAGAAGTACTTTTTATTGACTTAGTTGTGTCTCGAGGGCGTGTTCTATCATACCAATATCCTTGAAGATATCTGGCTGTAGAACTGCGCTTTATCTCTAGCGTATGTGAAATTCATCAACTGCTGCGATATGTTATTTGTTGGTAGAAACGAAAATTCTAATCGGCTTGATAGTGTACGTTTTCCAACGATGATCATACCTTGCTGATGAATCATGCAGTTTTCTTGTAAGTTTGCAATCCCACTGCCGTGCAATGAAAACTGACTTGTTTATTGCCCGCAGATAACGTCTATACTCCTCTGACTGGGCATGCTGAAAATCCACATGAAGTCAAACGGCGATCGCTTATTCCTTCCTAAACCGTTGTTTGCGTGCAGAAGTACATTATTGTTCCGTGCTAGTTACTGCAACTGTATATCGAATTGGGCTAAGGTATTGTCGCACAACAGTGTAACGCTGTCTGTTGTGTAAAATTCGGTCCAGTAGTTTGTCAAATTGAAGAACACAATGGTCTTCCATGAACTTGCAATCATGTTAGCACAACCAACGTCCTCAAAACATATTCCAGGCTGGGTATTAAACTGCGTGGTTTCCAATGGTGCAGCAGCAATAAAGCTTATACTTGTAAGAGCTAGGAGTAACCAACAGAAAAAAGTTGAGTTGATATTTCGGTTACCCAGCCTTACACGTTGCTTCGTGTTGTCCTTTCCTGCGACATTTGTGATTACAAGATTGATTTGCAATGGTGGATCGACGTTAAGATTGGTTTCTGCTTCTATATTCTCAATAGGTAAGGGACACAATTTGGTGATTGGCCTCTTTGGATGTTTTTGGTTGCTAAATATCGTGGCTGTACGAACTTCGTTATCTTTACCAGGGTGTACTTCTGTAACTTTGCCCATCATCCAGGTAGATGGTAGTAATCTCTCTTCCTTTACTAATACAACGTCACCGATCTTGATGTTGGAATCTTTTTCTCTTCCACTTAGTTCGTTGTTGCAATTGTGAAAGATATTCGGATGACCAAATTTTCCAGAAGTCCTGGGTCATCTTCTGAATTAGTAACCAATGCGACCGGTACGTTCTTGATTCATCTACCAGTTGCTCCGGAATGGCATTAAGTGAGCTTCCAATGAGAAAATGTCCTGGCGTTAGTATGAGCATTTCGTCGATGTCATTGTTGATGACTGTCAGAGGCCGAGAATTCAGACACGCTTCTATCTGGGATAGTAAAGTAGACATTTCTTCAAAGGTCAAGTTAGTGTCTCCGATTATGCGTTTCAAGTGGTATTTTGTTGACTTAACCGCAGCTTCCCATAGACCACCGAAGTGTTGAGAAGCCGGAGGGATGAAATGCTACTGAATTCCATCTATCACGTGCTTTCTGGCTGCATCTTCTACTGACTGCCTTATGATGGCCTTCATATGATTTTGAATCTCCTTATTGGCTCCAATAAATGTTGTACCGTTGTCACTATAGCAGTTTGAACACATTCCTCTTCTTGAGGTAAAACTCTTTAAGACCGCTAGAAATGCTGCAGAGCTCAGATCACTGACTACTTCTATGTGAATAGCATTGGTCGCCAAACATACGAATATTGCTATGTATGCCTTTGTTGTTCTATGTCCTCGTCCTTTGGAAATGAGTAACTGGATTGGTCCAGCATAATCAACTCCGGTACTAGAGAATGGTCGAGATGGGGTAACTCGGGGTGATGATAGCATTCCCATTAATTGACTTCTGCGTTTCGCATTGAACTGATAACATCTCACGCAATTGTGAATGACCTGACGTATTATGCGTTTTCCTTGAATAATCCAGTATGATTACCGTAATGTTGACAACACTAGATGAAGACCTCCATGTAGGGCACGTTTATGCACATGTTCGACTAATAATTTTGTAAACCTCTCATTATGAGGCAAAATGTATGGGTGTTTTTCAGCATCTGATAGTTTGGCGTGTTCCAAACGTCCTTAATGATAGCAGTTTACTTTTTCTGCTAATAGATCTTCCAGTTTATAACTGTGATATCTCTTCAGAAAAAAACTTTTTCTTGAACTGAGCGTATGATGGCTTTTCGGGCGTCTCCCAGTTCGCTTGCAGTTAACTCTTTAATTTGCTTTGATTTTTGTGTCCGACAATTCATGCCAAATCTTTTGCAGTAGGTGATTACTCGCAGAAGTCTGGGATAGCTTAAAAATCTTTTAGTTATGTCGATATTGGCGTGAATATCAATATTCAACACTTGCTTTTGTTCAGAAATTCTTAAAAAATGTACATCTTGTGGCGGCCTGTTTATGGAATCAAGTTGTAGCCATTCGGGAACTTTCCACCATTAATGTTTATCTTTCATCCTTCCTGGTAAACATCCTCTGGAAGCTGCATCTTCAGTGTTTTGTTTAGTCGCTTGTTGTATGTCCGATACTCTGTTTGCTACAAACGTCTTCAAAGTTGATGGGCATTTTTGAATCCATGCCAAAACGATTGTGGAATCACTCCAAGCGAAGACTTTACCTACTCTAGAGCCAAATATTTTCATGATGTCTGCCATTGTTTTGGCTAGGAGGTGTGCTCCACAAAGATCTAACTTTGGAAGTGTAAGTCTTTACCGGATCGGTGCCACCTTTATTCTTGCCGTCAATAGCGTGGTAAAGTACGTACCATTCTCAAGGGTTACTCTTGAATACACAACTGCTGCATACGCTGTTTCTGATGAATCGCAGAATCCATGAAGTTCAAATTTTATGTTCTGTTTGACTTTCATCCATCGTGGAATTCGCAGGTCCTCTAATGCAATAAGTCCATCCTTGAGTTTCTTCCAACGGTTTCTCAACCCTGCTGATAAAGGTTCATCCCATTCGACATCTGATTTCCAAATATCCTGCATGAGAATTTTAGCACTCACCGTTACAGCCATCCCAGGGGATCATAAAGTTTGGCTATTTCGGATAAAGTTTTCCTCTTTGTCAAGGTTTCTTCTTTCACTGCAGGTTTGTCGATGTTTACCTTGAACTGGAAACTGTCTGATGCAGGACCCCAATGAAGTCCCAAGGTCTTTATAGTTTCTTGTTCCAGGATCTTCATTTTATTCTGTGTACGCAACTCAACTGGAATATTATCAAGTAATCTGCTGTCATTTGCGGCCCATTTTCTGAGGTAAAACTCTGCTCCTTCCAGCATCTTCACAAGATGTTCCTGTGCTTCTTCACATTCAGTTATGGTGTCTCGTCCGGACAGCACATCATCCACATAAAGGTCATGTTTTACTATCTCCGACGCCACTGGATAATTTATATGCTCATCAGTTGCTAATTATTGTAGGGTTTCTACTGCTGGGTACGGGGCATCTGCTGTTTCATAGGTTACTGTTGTTAGCCTTCTTTCCTTGATCGGCTCCTCGTCTGAATTTCGCCAAAGAATTCTTTGAAAATCTTGATGGTTTTGGTGAATTTGAACTTGACGATACATTTTTTCAATGTCAGCTGTGAATACGTATTTATGAAGTCGCCACTGAATTAGAATTGTTCGCAGATCGTCCTGTAGCTTGGGGCCCACCAGCACTAGTTGGTTTAAGCTTATACCGGTTGTGGTTTTGGCCGATGCATCGAACACGACGCGTAGTTTCGTCGTGGTGCTATCTGGCTTGTGAACTGCATGGTGTGGCATGTCATAAACGTTACGCTTGGCAGTAGGAGTCACTATAACCATGTAACCATAAGATCTCGAAACTCATTTATAAACTTCGTGTATTCACCTTTTAGCATTTTATCTGTGCTAAATTTGTTTTCCAGCTGACGGAGCCTGGCGATTGCCCTGTTTCTGGATTCACCTAGTTCGGAGCCTTGTAACAACTCTTTGTGGAATGGTATGGTAACGACATATCGTCCACTTTCATTTCTGTAATATGTATTGTTATATATTTGTTCACACTCTTGCTCTTCATTCGTCCAATGGTTGCGGTCCTGGACTTCTTCTATTTCCCAGAATTTCTCCAGTTCTTTGTCGATAGATGTTTGAGCAACCATTCCAGTGATATTTACGCCGCAAGTTTTTTGGGTAGATGTTCGGCCTGTTATGACCCAGCCTAGATGAAAGTTTTGAACTATAGGGAATCCCCTTATGCCCTTTCGGACTCCTTCTAGTATTAGTTCTTCATATACGTCGGCGCCCAATATCATGTCAATTCCACCTGGAGCATTGTAGTTTGGATCAGCCAGAGTGAGATCCTTAAATTCTTTTGTTGGTTTTTTTCGGCTGGTAACAATCTCGTCCGTTTTGGTAAGACGAGGGCTTGAACCTCCGTTTTGAAATCCGAAGCTACTCTTGGGAATATGGATAAGTTGACCTTGCTGCGGGCTATTCCTGCATCTGTTGCTCCTAGTCCACTCACTGGTACGAACACCTTTTCTTTAAAAAGCCTCAGTGATTGTGATACCTCTTTTGTAACAACAGTAGCCTGTGAGCCTGGATCAATAAGCGCTCTTATCTGTCTGGTCGTTCCGTGACTGTTTTTGGCGACGATTATCGCTGTTGCCAATAGAACGCTCTGTCCATGATCGGCATGATTCACCTGCGGCTGCATTCCAACGTATTCTGTTCGTGATTGTTCTGGTCGAATTGGATTGTTTTGCCGTCTGTCGAACTTTTCGATGTGCAGAAGCGTGTTGTGCTTTTTATTGCAATGTTTGCATAACCTTTTACTTAGACATGTACTTTGTTTATCATGTCGTAAACAGTTAATACAGAGTTTTGTTGCTTTCACTTTTTCATACCTCTCCGTGGGTGTCAAGCTCATGAATTTATTGCACGAGTAGATATTATGACCACTCTTGCAAATTAAGCAGTTAGCTGATGTTGCGAGATGGTAATTGCCGACGGAATTTTTCGGTTCATTTCTTGGTGTCTTCTGCCGTGATGATGATAGAACTTCCAATGCGCGGTATCGTCTTGTGAGGAACTCAAATATAACTTCCTGCGTGGCATCTTATTCGAATTTTGTATAGTTTGCTCGAATAGATTCCTGGTCTCTGGATCTAAAGTTTTGACGATTAGATGTACTACCGGTCCCCATGATGAAGTTTCGTATCCCATGTTTTTCAACGCAGCGAGCCCTTCCTTATTAACGTCCATTATCTGTTTTATATGGTTTGCTGATGTTTGGTTTCCTGTATGATTTGGCCTAAACATTCGATCAAGATGTATCGTTATGATTTTTCGTTCATTATCGTACCGCAACTTTAACTTTTCCCAGGCGTTTTGATAATTTTCACTTGATATTGTGAAATGCTGTATAATCTGAAGTGGCTCTCCTTCTAAATGGGTTTATAAATACTCCATTTTTTCTGTTATGCCCAGAGTAGTCATGTCGTGAATTAATGTGGTGAAAATATCACAGAACGATTGCCATTTCAGATAATTTCCCTTAAAGATGGGGAGTTTTAGCTGTGGGAGGCGAACTTCTGAAGTAGAAGGTGAGATTTTTTTATTGTTTATTTTGGATGACTTGGATGCCATATGGAAAAGACAATTGTTGATATCTTCTTCAGTTTCCTCATAACGATTTCGTACCATATAGGGAAAATTATAGTCTTGTTCCGACGCGTTTGACAAAAATTCTTCATGCAGTTCAGTAAATTTTCTCCACTGCTCCAATAAAATTTTCTGTTGGTATTCGTGGACTTCCCTTGAATAATTCTCATGATTTTCAACCTCTGCACTTGTTGTTGTTTATTTCCTGCTTGTTCTCCGTTATCACTTTCAGTGTCTACTGGAGATACGTTTTCCAAATCATTTTTAATTTTTTCATATATTGCCTTTACTACTTGAAGAGTATTTCTTTGCATATATGGCGTATCTGGCTTCACAACTTCTTTAATTATTTCATGGTTTGCTTGGAACTTATTCCAGATTTCTTCAATTTTCTGAAGGGTTTCCCTTACATAACTCCTGGTCTTTCTGGACTGACTGTCCTTGACAAAGTTAATTTGGATTTTCTCCAGCTCCGTTGCCAGATCTTTCTGTTTCCCAACGACCACGTAGACATCAATTTCTTCCATTCTGTATGATTATTCACTTTACAAAAAAAATCACCCAGAGTTGCAGCCCTGGGAACGCTTTGCTATGTTTTAACACTTGTTATGGATTTGTAAATATTATCACTCTGATTCGTGAATAGCTTCGAAGGACCAATGTTTTAGTTGAACTCGATTACTGAAATATTATCTGACCCCTTACCACTGGTGGGGGGAAGTCAAGTTAACACTCAGATTGTTTGTTACGAATTAAAGTTTATTGAAACAAAATTCTCCTTAAATACTACAATATTGCTTACTTAGCTATTTACAATAGAATATTTACACCACACAAACTATCTTCTGGGCGAGTCACCTGTGTTGCAGAAATTTTACACCACACAAATTAGCTTCTGGGTGAGTCAGCTGTGTTGCGGAGTTATACTTCTTTGTTGTGCTTTGTAGTCACAACATGCTGGGGCCGACTATGTTGAAGTAACACAAAAATAAGATTCATCATTTGTGTCCTCTTACATGGTTTAGGTTCAGCTGGCTTGACGGTTATTTGCGTCCTCGTACGTGGTTCACGTTCAGCTGGCTTGATGGTGATAGTACGTCCTCTAATCTTCAACACTATGAAGAAGACAATTACCATTAATACTTATGTCGTAATAAACCTGACCTTCGTGTAGTGTTGAATTTTGTGCTTTCTTAACTCCAGAAGTACTTTTTATTGACTTAGTTGTGTCTCGAGGGCGTGTTCTATCATACCAATATCCTTGAAGATATCTGGCTGTAGAACTGCGCTTTATCTCTAGCGTATGTGAAATTCATCAACTGCTGCGATATGTTATTTGTTGGTAGAAACGAAAATTCTAATCGGCTTGATAGTGTACGTTTTCCAACGATGATCATACCTTGCTGATGAATCATGCAGTTTTCTTGTAAGTTTGCAATCCCACTGCCGTGCAATGAAAACTGACTTGTTTATTGCCCGCAGATAACGTCTATACTCCTCTGACTGGGCATGCTGAAAATCCACATGAAGTCAAACGGCGATCGCTTATTCCTTCCTAAACCGTTGTTTGCGTGCAGAAGTACATTATTGTTCCGTGCTAGTTACTGCAACTGTATATCGAATTGGGCTAAGGTATTGTCGCACAACAGTGTAACGCTGTCTGTTGTGTAAAATTCGGTCCAGTAGTTTGTCAAATTGAAGAACACAATGGTCTTCCATGAACTTGCAATCATGTTAGCACAACCAACGTCCTCAAAACATATTCCAGGCTGGGTATTAAACTGCGTGGTTTCCAATGGTGCAGCAGCAATAAAGCTTATACTTGTAAGAGCTAGGAGTAACCAACAGAAAAAAGTTGAGTTGATATTTCGGTTACCCGGCCTTACACGTTTAGATTGGTGGATCGACGTTTAGATTGGTTTCTGCTTCTATATTCTCAATAGGTAAGGGACACAATTTGGTGATTGGCTTCTTTGGATGTTTTTGGTTGCTAAATATCGTGGCTGTACGAACTTCGTTATCTTTACCAGGGTGTACTTCTGTAACTTTGCCCATCATCCAGGTAGTTGGTAGTAATCTCTCTTCCTTTACTAATACAACGTCACCGATCTTGATGTTGGACTCTTTTTCTCTTCCACTTAGTTCGTTGTTGCAATTGTGAAAGATATTCGGATGACCAAATTTTCCAGAAGTCCTGGGTCATCTTCTGAATTAGTAACCAATGCGACCGGTACGTTCTTGATTCATCTACCAGTTGCTCCGGAATGGCATTAAGTGAGCTTCCAATGAGAAAATGTCCTGGCGTTAGTATGAGCATTTCATCGATGTCATTGTTGATGACTGTCAGAGGCCGAGAATTCAGACACGCTTCTATCTGGGATAGTAAAGAAGACATTTCTTCAAAGGTCAAGTTAGTGTCTCCGATTATGCGTTTCAAGTGGTATTTTGTTGACTTAACCGCAGCTTCCCATAGACCACCGAAGTTGAGAAGCCGGAGGGATGAAATGCTACTGAATTCCATCTATCACGTGCTTTCTGGCTGCATCTTCTACTGACTGCCTTATGATGGCCTTCATATGATTTTGAATCTCCTTATTGGCTCCAATAAATGTTGTACCGTTGTCACTATAGCAGTTTGAACACATTCCTCTTCTTGAGGTAAAACTCCTTAAGACCGCTAGAAATGCTGCAGAGCTCAGATCACTGACTACTTCTATGTGAATAGCATTGGTCGCCAAACATACGAATATTGCTATGTATGCCTTTGTTGTTCTATGTCCTCGTCCTTTGGAAATGAGTAACTGGATTGGTCCAGCATAATCAACTCCGGTACTAGAGAATGGTCGAGATGGGGTAACTCGGGGTGATGATAGCATTCCCATTAATTGACTTCTGCCTTTCGCATTGAACTGATAACATCTCACGCAATTGTGAATGACCTGACGTATTATGCGTTTTCCTTGAATAATCCAGTATGATTACCGTAATGTTGACAACACTAGATGAAGACCTCCATGTAGGGCACGTTTATGCACATGTTCGACTAATAATTTTGTAAACCTCTCATTATGAGGCAAAATGTATGGGTGTTTTTCAGCATCTGATAGTTTGGCGTGTTCCAAACGTCCTTAATGATAGCAGTTTACTTTTTCTGCTAATAGATCTTCCAGTTTATAACTGTGATATCTCTTCAGAAAAAAACTTTTTCTTGAACTGAGCGTATGATGGCTTTTCGGGCGTCTTCCAGTTCGCTTGCAGTTAACTCTTTAATTTGCTTTGATTTTTGTGTCCGACAATTCATGCCAAATCTTTTGCAGTAGGTGATTACTCGCAGAAGTCTGGGATAGCTTAAGAATCTTTTAGTTATGTCGATATTGGCGTGAATATCAATATTCAACACTTGCTTTTGTTCAGAAATTCTTAAAAAGTGTACATCTTGTGGCGGCCTGTTTATGGAATCAACTTGTAGCCATTCGGGACCTTTCCACCATAAATGTTTATCTTTCATCCTTCCTGGTAAACATCCTCTGGAAGCTGCATCTTCAGTGTTTTGTTTAGTCGCTTGTTGTATGTCCGATACTCTGTTTGCTACAAACGTCTTCAAAGTTGATGGGCATTTTTGAATCCATGCCAAAACGATTGTGGAATCACTCCAAGCGAAGACTTTACCTACTCTAGAGCCAAATATTTTCATGATGTCTGCCATTGTTTTGGCTAGGAGGTGTGCTCCACAAAGCTCTAACTTTGGAAGTGTAAGTCTTTACCGGATCGGTGCCACCTTTGTTCTTGCCGTCAATAGCGTGGTGAAGTACGTACCATTCTCAAGGGTTACTCTTGAATACACAACTGCTGCATACGCTGTTTCTGATGAATCGCAGAATCCATGAAGTTCAAATTTTATGTTCTGTTTGACTTTCATCCATCGTGGAATTCGCAGGTCCTCTAATGCAATAAGTCCATCCTTGAGTTTCTTCCAACGGTTTCTCAACCCTGCTGATAAAGGTTCATCCCATTCGACATCTGATTTCCAAATATCCTGCATGAGAATTTTAGCACTCACCGTTACAGCCATCCCAGGGGATCATAAAGTTTGGCTATTTCGGATAAAGTTTTCCTCTTTGTCAAGGTTTCTTCTTTCACTGCAGGTTTGTCGATGTTTACCTTGAACTGGAAACTGTCTGATGCAGGACCCCAATGAAGTCCCAAGGTCTTTATAGTTTCTTGTTCCAGGATCTTCATTTTATTCTGAGTACGCAACTTAACTGGAATATTATCAAGTAATCTGCTGTCATTTGCGGCCCATTTTCTGAGGTAAAACTCTGCTCCTTCCAGCATCTTCACAAGATGTTCCTGTGCTTCTTCACATTCAGTTATGGTGTCTCGCCCGGACAGCACATCATCCACATAAAGGTCATGTTTTACTATCTCCGACGCCACTGGATAATTTATATGCTCATCAGTTGCTAATTGTTGTAGGGTTTCTACTGCTGGGTACGGGGCATCTGCTGTTTCATAGGTTACTGTTGTTAGCCTTCTTTCCTTGATCGGCTCCTCGTCTGAATTTCGCCAAAGAATTCTTTGAAAATCTTGATGGTTTTGGTGAATTTGAACTTGACGATACATTTTTTCAATGTCAGCTGTGAATACGTATTTATGAAGTCGCCACTGAATTAGAATTGTTCGCAGATCGTCCTGTAGCTTGGGGCCCACCAGCACTAGTTGTGGTTTTGGCCGATGCATCGAACACGACGCGTAGTTTCGTCGTGGTGCTATCTGGCTTGTGAACTGCATGGTGTGGCATGTCATAAACGTTACGCTTGGCAGTAGGAGTCACTATAACCATGTAACCATAAGATCTCGAAACTCATTTATAAACTTCGTGTATTCACCTTTTAGCATTTTATCTGTGCTAAATTTGTTTTCCAGCTGACGGAGCCTGGCGATTGCCCTGTTTCTGGATTCACCTAGTTCGGAGCCTTGTAACAACTCTTTGTGGAATGGTATGGTAACGACATATCGTCCACTTTCATTTCTGTAATATGTATTGTTATATATTTGTTCACACTCTTGCTGTTCATTCGTCCAATGGTTGCGGTCCTGGACTTCTTCTATTTCCCAGAATTTCTCCAGTTCTTTGTCGATAGATGTTTGAGCAACCATTCCAGTGATATTTACGCCACAAGTTTTTTGGGTAGATGTTCGGCCTGTTATGACCCAGCCTAGATGAAAGTTTTGAACTATAGGGAATCCCCTTATGCCCTTTCGGACTCCTTCTAGTATTAGTTCTTCATATACGTCGGCGCCCAATATCATGTCAATTCCACCTGGAGCATTGTAGTTTGGATCAGCATTTAAGATCCTTAAATTCTTTTGTTGTTAGGTAATTCGTTTTTTCGGCTGGTAACAATCTCGTCCGTTTTGGTAAGACGAGGGCTTGAACCTCCGTTTTGAAATCCGAAGCTACTCTTTTCGATGCTTTTCGATGTGCAGAAGCGTGTTGTGCTTTTTATTGCAATGTTTGCATAACCTTTTACTTAGACATGTACTTTGTTTATCATGTCGTAAACAGTTAATACAGAGTTTTGTTGCTTTCACTTTTTCATACCTCTCCGTGGGTGTCAAGCTCATGAATTTATTGCACGAGTAGATATTATGACCACTCTTGCAAATTAAGCAGTTAGCTGATGTTGCGAGATGGTAATTGCCGACGGAATTTTTCGGTTCATTTCTTGGTGTCTTCTGCCGTGATGATGATAGAACTTCCAATGCGCGGTATCGTCTTGTGAGGAACTCAAATATAACTTCCTGCGTGGCATCTTATTCGAATTTTGTATAGTTTGCTCGAATAGATTCCTGGTCTCTGGATCTAAAGTTTTGACGATTAGATGTACTACCGGTCCCCATGATGAAGTTTCGTATCCCATGTTTTTCAACGCAGCGAGTCCATTATCTGTTTTATATGGTTTGCTGATGTTTGGTTTCCAGTATGATTTGGCCTAAACATTCGATCAAGATGTATCGTTATGATTTTTCGTTCATTATCGTACCGCAACTTTAACTTTTCCCAGGCGTTTTGATAATTTTCACTTGATATTGTGAAATGCTGTATAATCTGAAGTGGCTCTCCTTCTAAATGGGTTTATAAATCCTCCATTTTTTCTGTTATGCCCAGAGTAGTCATGTCGTGAATTAATGTGGTGAAAATATCACAGAACGATTGCCATTCCAGATAATTTCCCTTAAAGATGGGGAGTTTTAGCTGTGGGAGGCGAACTTCTGAAGTAGAAGGTGAGATTTTTTTATTGTTTATTTTGGATGACTTGGATGCCATATGGAAAAGACAATTGTTGATATCTTCTTCAGTTTCCTCATAACGATTTCATACCCTATAGGGAACTTTATAGTCTTGTTCCGACGCGTTTGACAAAAATTCTTCATGCAGTTCAGTAAATTTTCTCCACTGCTCCAATAAAATTTTCTGTTGGTATTCGTGGACTTCCCTTGAATAATTCTCATGATTTTCAACCTCTGCACTTGTTGTTGTTTATTTCCTGCTTGTTCTCCGTTATCACTTTCAGTGTCTACTGGAGATACGTTTTCCAAATCATTTTTAATTTTTTCATATATTGCCTTTACTACTTGAAGAGTATTTCTTTGCATATATGGCGTATCTGGCTTCACAACTTCTTTAATTATTTCATGGTTTGCTTGGAACTTATTCCAGATTTCTTCAATTTTCTGAAGGGTTTCCCTTACATAACTCCTGGTCTTTCTGGACTGACTGTCCTTGACAAAGTTAATTTGGATTTTCTCCAGCTCCGTTGCCAGATCTTTCTGTTTCCCAACGACCACGTAGACATCAATTTCTTCCATTCTGTATGATTATTCACTTTACAAAAAAAATCACCCAGAGTTGCAGCCCTGGGAACGCTTTGCTATGTTTTAACACTTGTTATGGATTTGTAAATATTATCACTCTGATTCGTGAATAGCTTCGAAGGACCAATGTTTTAGTTGAACTCGATTACTGAAATATTATCTGACCCCTTACCACTGGTGGGGGGAAGTCAAGTTAACACTCAGATTGTTTGTTACGAATTAAAGTTTATTGAAACAAAATTCTCCTTAAATACTACAATATTGCTTACTTAGCTATTTACAATAGAATATTTACACCACACAAACTATCTTCTGGGCGAGTCACCTGTGTTGCAGAAATTTTACACCACACAAATTAGCTTCTGAGTGAGTCAGCTGTGTTGCGGAGTTATACTTCTTTGTTGTGCTTTGTAGTCACAACATGCTGGGGCCGACTATGTTGAAGTAACACAAAAATAAGATTCATCATTTGTGTCCTCTTACATGGTTTAGGTTCAGCTGGCTTGACGGTTATTTGCGTCCTCGTACGTTGTTCACGTTCAGCTGACTTGATGGTGATAGTACGTCCTCTAATCTTCAACACTATGAAGAAGACAATTACCATTAATACTTATGTCGTAATAGACCTGACCTTCGTGTAGTGTTGAATTTTGTGCTTTCTTAACTCCAGAAGTACCTTTTATTGACTTAGTTGTGTCTCGAGGGCGTGTTCTATCATACCAATATCCTTGAAGATATCTGGCTGTAGAACTGCGCTTTATCTCTAGCGTATGTGAAATTCATCAACTGCTGCGATATGTTATTTGTTGGTAGAAACGAAAATTCTAATCGGCTTGATAGTGTACGTTTTCCAACGATGATCATACCTTGCTGACGAATCATGCAGTTTTCTTGTAAGTTTGCAATCCCACTGCCGTGCAATGAAAACTGACTTGTTTATTGCCCGCAGATAACGTCTATACTCCTCTGACTGGGCATGCTGAAAATACACATGAAGTCAAACGGCGATCGCTTATTCCTTCCTAAATCGTTGTTTGCGTGCAGAAGTACATTATTGTTCCGTGCTAGTTACTGCAACTGTATATCGAATTGGGCTAAGGTATTGTCGCACAACAGTGTAACGCTGTCTGTTGTGTAAAATTCGGTCCAGTAGTTTGTCAAATTGAAGAACACAATGGTCTTCCATGAACTTGCAATCATGTTAGCACAACCAACGTCCTCAAAACATATTCCAGGCTGGGTATTAAACTGCGTGGTTTCCAATGGTGCAGCAGCAATAAAGCTTATACTTGTAAGAGCTAGGAGTAACCAACAGAAAAAAGTTGAGTTGATATTTCGGTTACCCGGCCTTACACGTTGCTTCGTGTTGTCCTTTCCTGCGACATTTGTGATTACAAGATTGATTTGCAATGGTGGATCGACGTTTAGATTGGTTTCTGCTTCTATATTCTCAATAGGTAAGGGACACAATTTGGTGATTGGCCTCTTTGGATGTTTTTGGTTGCTAAATATCGTGGCTGTACGAACTTCGTTATCTTTACCAGGGTGTACTTCTGTAACTTTGCCCATCATCCAGGTAGTTGGTAGTAATCTCTCTTCCTTTACTAATACAACGTCACCGATCTTGATGTTGGACTCTTTTTCTCTTCCACTTAGTTCGTTGTTGCAATTGTGAAAGATATTCGGATGACCAAATTTTCCAGAAGTCCTGGGTCATCTTCTGAATTAGTAACCAATGCGACCGGTACGTTCTTGATTCATCTACCAGTTGCTCCGGAATGGCATTAAGTGAGCTTCCAATGAGAAAATGTCCTGGCGTTAGTATGAGCATTTCGTCGATGTCATTGTTGATGACTGTCAGAGGCCGAGAATTCAGACACGCTTCTATCTGGGATAGTAAAGTAGACATTTCTTCAAAGGTCAAGTTAGTGTCTCCGATTATGCGTTTCAAGTGGTATTTTGTTGACTTAACCGCAGCTTCCCATAGACCACCGAAGTGTGAAGATGCCGGAGGGATGAAATGCCATGAATTTCATCTTTCACGTGCTTTCTGGCTCCATCTTCTACTGACTGGATTATGAAGGCCTTCATATGATTTTGAATCTCCTTATTGGCTCCAATAAATGTTGTACCGTTGTCACTATAGAAGTTTGAACACATTCCTCTTCTTGAGGTAAACCTCCTTAAGACCGCTAGAAATGCCGAAGTGCTCAGATCACTGACTACTTCTATGTGAATACCCTTGGTCGCCAAACATACGAATATTGCTATGTATGCCTTTGTTGTTCTATATCCTCGTCCTTAGGAAATGAGTAACTGGATTGGTCCAGCATAATCAACTCCGGTACTAGAGAATGGTCGAGATGGGGTAACTCGGGGTGACGATAATAATAATAATAATTGTTGGCGCTACAGTCCGATGGGGGACCAGGGCCTAGCTTGCTCATCAACTGCTCGTGTTGTGCGCGCTACTGTTCTCTCACGAGTAGAAGGGACCTACAGTTTTTTGCCGACTCCGAACGGCGAATTTTTGAGAAGCTTTCTTAGACAGTTATTACTCTTTGAGTGTTGTCAGCAGCTCGAAAGAGGTGGTGCCGTGAAAAATTCGAAAAATTGGTGTTGAGCTGGGAATCGAACCTACAACCTTCGGCGTGTGAGCGTCGCACTCTACCCACTACGCCACGGCGGGGTGACGATAGCATTCCCATTAATTGACTTCTGCCTTTCGCATTGAACTGATAACATCTCACGCAATTGTGAATGACCTGACGTATTATGCGTTTTCCTTGATTAATCCAGTATGATTGCCGTAATGTTGACAACACTAGATGAAGACCTCCATGTAGGGTACGTTTATGCACATGTTCGACTAATAATTTTGTAAACCTCTCATTATGAGGCAAAATGTATGGGTGTTTTTCAGCATCTGATAGTTTGGCGTGTTCCAAACGTCCTTAATGATAGCA
The DNA here is from genome assembly GCA_955652365.1 of Eristalinus aeneus. NCBI lineage: Eukaryota > Metazoa > Arthropoda > Insecta > Diptera > Syrphidae > Eristalinus > Eristalinus aeneus. Next base: position 59,403,594 of record OY019130.1, on the reverse strand, counting down.
GTTTACTTTTTCTGCTAATAGATCTTCCAGTTTATAACTGTGATATCTCTTCAGAAAAAAACTTTTTCTTGAACTGAGCGTATGATGGCTTTTCGGGCGTCTTCCAGTTCGCTTGCAGTTAACTCTTTAATTTGCTTTGATTTATGTGTCCGACAATTCTTGGCAAATCTTTTGCAGTAGGCGATTACTCGAAGAAGTCTGGGATAGCTTGAAAATCTTTTAGTTATGTCGATATTGGCGTGAATATCAATATTCAATACTTGCTTTTGTCCAGAAATTCTTAAAAAGTGTACATCTTGTAGCGGCCAGTTTATGGAATCAAGTTGTAGCCATTCGGAACCTTTCCACCATAAATGGTTATCTTTCATCCTTCCTGGTAAACATCCTCTGGAAGCTGCATCTTCAGTGTTTTGTTTAGTCGCTTGTTGTATGTCCGATACTCTGTTTACTACAAACGTCTTCAAAGTTGATGGGCATTTTTGAATCCATGCCAAAACGATTGTGGAATCACTCCAAGCGAAGATTTTACCTACTCTAGAGCCAAATATTTTCATGATGTCTGCCATTGTTTTGGCTAGGAGGTGTGCTCCACAAAGTTCTAACTTTGGAAGTGTAAGTCTTTTCCGGATCGGTGCCACCTTTGTTCTTGTCGTCAGTAGCGTGGTAAAGTACGTACCATTCTCAAGGGTTACTCTTGAATACACAACTGCTTCATACGCTGTTTCTGATGAATCGCAGAACCCATGAAGTTCAAATTTTATGTTCTGTTTGACTTTCATCCATCGTGGAATTAGGGAATCCCCTTATGCCCTTTCGGACTCCTTCTAGTATTAGTTCTTCATATACGTCGGCTCCCAATATCATGTCAATTCCACCTGGAGCATTGTAGTTTGGATCAGCCAGAGTAAGATCCTTAAATTCTTTTGTTGTTAGGTAATTCGTTTTTTCGGCTGGTAACAATCTCGTCCGTTTTGGCAAGACGAGGGCTTGAAACTCCGTTTTGAAATCCGAAGCTACTCTTGGGAATGTTAATAAGTTGACCTTTCTGCGGGCTATTCCTGCATCTGTTGCTCCTAGTCCACTCACTGGTACGAACACTTTGTTTATCATGTCGTAAACAGTTAATACAGAGTTTTGTTGCTTTCACTTTTTCATACCTCTCCGTGGGTGTCAAGCTCATGAATTTATTGCACGAGTAGATATTATGACCACTCTTGCAAATTAAGCAGTTAGCTGATGTTGCGAGATGGTAATTGCGGACGGAATTTTTCGGTTCATCTCTTGGTGTCTTCTGCCGTGATGATGATAGAACTTCCAAAGCGCGTTATCGTCTTGTGAGGAACTCAAATATAATTTCCTGCGTGGCATCTTATTCGAATTTTGTATAGTTTGCTCGAATAGATTCCTGGTCTCTGGATCTAAAGTTTTGACGATTCGATGTACTATTACCGGTCACCATGATGAAGTTTCGTATCCCATGTTTTTCAACGCAGCGAGCCCTTCCTTATTAACGTCCATTATCTGTTTTATATGGTTTGCTGATGTTTGGTTTCCTGTATGATTTGGCTTAAACATTCGATCAAGATGTATCGTTATGATTTTTCGCTCATTATCGTACCGCAACTTTAACTTTTCCCAGGCGTTTTGACAATTTTCACTTGATATTGTGAAATGCTGTATAATCTGAAGTGACTCTCCTTCTAAATGGGTTTTTAAATACTCCATTTTTTCTGTTATGCCCAGAGTAGTAAAGTCGTGAATTAAAGTGGTGAAAATATCACAGAACGATTGCCATTCCAGATAATTTCCCTTAAAGATGGGGATTTTTAGCTGTGAGAGGCTAACTTCTGAAGTGATTTTTTATTGTTTATTTTGGATGACTTGGATGCCATTTGGAAAAGACAATTGTTGATATCTTCTTCAGTTTCCTCATAACGATTTCGTACCCTATAGGGAACTTTATAGTCTTGTTCCGACGCGTTTGACAAAAATTCTTCATGCAGTTCAGTAAATTTTCTCCACTGCTCCAATAAAATTTTCTGTTGGTATTCGTGGACTTCCCTTGAATAATTCTCATGATTTTCAACCTCTGCACTTGTTGTTGTTTATTTCCTGCTTGTTCTCCGTTATCACTTTCAGTGTCTACTGGAGATACGTTTTCCAAATCATTTTTAATTTTTTTATATATTGCCTTTACTACTTGAAGAGTATTGCATATATGGCGTATCTGGCTTCACAACTTCTTTAATTTTTTCATGGTTTGCTTGGAACTTATTCCAGATTTCTTCAATTTTCTGAAGGGTTTCCCTTACATAACTCCTGGTCTTTCTGGACTGACTGTCCTTGACAAAGTTAATTTGGATTTTCTGCAGCTCCGTTGCCAGATCTTTCTGTTTCGCAACGACCACGTAGACATCAATTTCTTCCATTCTGTTTGATTATTCACTTTACAAACAAAAAAAAAATCACCCAGAGTTGCAGCCCTGGGAACGCTTTGTTATGTTTTAACACTTGTTATGGATTTGTAAATATTATCACTCTGATTCGTGAATAACTTCGAAGGACCAATGTTTTAGTTGAACTCGATTACTGAAATATTATCTGACCCCTTACCACTGGTGGGAATTAAAATTTATTGAAACAAAATTCTCCTTAAATACTACAATATTGCTTACTTAGCTATTTACAATAGAATATTTACACCACACAAACTATCTTCTGGGCGAGTCACCTGTGTTGCAGAAATTTTACACCACACAAATTAGCTTCTGAGTGAGTCAGCTGTGTTGCGGAGTTATACTTCTTTATTGTGCTTTGTAGTCACAACATGCTGGGGCCGACTATGTTGAAGTAACACAAAAATCAGATTCATCTAATTTTCTGACTGAGACGGATTCACAGTCCTCTATTTGTGTTTTCTTACATGGTTTAGGTTCAGCTGGCTTGACGGTTATTTGCGTCCTCGTACGTGGTCCACGTTCAGCTGGCTTGATGGTGATAGTACGTCCTTTAATCTTCAACACTATGAAGAAGACAAGTATCATTAATAGTAATGTCGTAATAGACCCGACCGTCGTGTAGTGTCGAATTTTGTGCTTTCTTAACTCCAGAAGTAACTTTTCTTGACTTCGTTGTGTCTCGAGGGCGTGTTCTATCATACCAATATCCTTGAAGATATCTGGCTGTAGAACTGGCGCTGTATCTCTAGCGTATGTGAAATTTATCAACTGCTGCGATATGTTATTTGTTGGTAGAAACGAAAATTCTAATCGTCTTGATAGTGTACGTTTTCCAACGATGATCATACCTTGCTGACGAATCATGCAGTTTTCTTGTAAATTTACAATCCCACTGCCGTGCAATGAAAACTGACTTGTTCATTGCCCGCAGACAACGTCTATACTCCTCTGACTGGGCATGCTGAAAATCCACGTGTTGGGATGGTGCATCTCGATCCAATAGGCTCTGGCAGGAGTTGTGTGTGTTGTGCATGAGGGCGACAGTAAATTGTTGTGTTGAAGAATGCTCATCTCGCATGCACTAACAGAAGAGCCGGGTGTGTAAATTGGATGTAGAAGATTGCACCAATATTTTCCAGCTGATCTTTGCTTACAGGAACCAAGTTCTTGCTTAGTCATTGGGTAGTATCGGGCACTAGGTATGTGAAGTTTCCGTTGTGCTAGGTTGGCACTGGTATTACATTGAAGACCTTAACCTCCTCATTAAACAATAATGGAATGTTAATTTCGATGATTATGTTCTTTTTTTTTTCACTCTTCCTTTTGGATGTAGGTCCTTGCATAGTTGAAGGATGGATTCATGATGTCGTTCTCCCGGTATCATAAGCGTTCGATGTATATTTTCGTGTATACGAATTAGTTCGTTCTTCAACTGTTTAACGCTGAGGATGAAAGAATGCATGCTCCCTTGATATGTTGATAGAACAGCATCCAATAAGATGCTTTGAGTGTTTCGGTAGTTTATCATCATTAACATTGCATTCATGGCTGTGGAGGTAAAAATTTTGAATGTGTTGTACATATCGGCGAAGTTGTTTATTGTAGCCGCGAGAGATGTAAGTTGCTCCTGGTTAGAATCGTGGTCCTGTTTAAAGATGTTGATGGTTGAGTCGATATGTGATTCTCGTTAATTTGCACATTCTCAATTGTTCGCTCGTAATTTTGAGCAAATCGTTGATCAAGTACTCCAAACAGCTCATTTGCCACAGTTCCCATGAAGTCAAACGGTGATCGCTTATTCCTTCATAAACCGTTGTTTGCGTATAGAAGTACATTATTGTTTCGTGCTAGTTACTGCAACTGTATATCGAATTGGGCTAAGGCATTGTCGCACAACAGTGTAACGCTGTCTTTTGTATTGCCCGCACAAATCTCTGTCATACGGCTTACGCATTCTTTGTAAGTGTAAAATTCGGTCCAGTAGTTTGTCAAATTGAAGAACACAATGGTCTTCCATGAACTTGCAATCATGTTAGCGCGACCAACGTCGTCAAAATATATTCCAGGCTGGGTATTAAACTGTGTGGTTTCCAATGGTGCGGCAGCAATCAAGCTTATACTTGTAAGAGCTAGGAGTAAGCAACAGAAAAAAGTTGAGTTGATATTTCGGTTACCCGGCCTTACACGTTGCTTCGTGTTGTCCTTTCCTGCGACATTTGTGATTCCAAGATTGATTTGCAATGGGGGATCGACGTTTAGATTGTTTTCTGCTTCTATATTCTCAATAAGTAAGGGACACAATGTTGTGATTGGCCTCTTAAGATGTTTTTGGTTGCTAAATATCGTGGCTGTACGAACTTCGCTATCTTTACCAGGGTTTACTTCTGTAACTTTGCTCATCATTTAGGTAGTTGATGGTAATCTCTCGGCCTTTACTAATACAACATCACCGATCTTGATGTTGGACTCTTTTCTCTTCCACTTAGTCCGTTGGTGCAATTGTTAAAGATATTCGGATGACCAAATTTTCCAGAAGTCCTGGGTCATCTTCTGAATTAGTAACCAATGCGACCGGTACGTTCTTGATTCATCTGCCAGTTGTACTGGAATCGCATTAAGTGAGCTTCCAATGAGAAAATGTCCTGGCGTTAGTATGAGCATTTCGTCGATGTCATTGTTGATGACTGTCAGAGGCCGAGAATTCAGACACGCTTCTATCTGGGATAGTAAAGTAGACATTTCTTCAAAGGTAAAGTTAGTGTCTCCGATTATGCGTTTCAAGTGGTATTTTGTTGACTTAACCGCAGCTTCCCATAGACCACCGAAGTGTTGAGAAGCCGGAGGGATGAAATGCTACTGTATTCCATCTATCACGTGCTTTCTGGCTGCATCTTCTACTGACTGCCTTATGATGGCCTTCATATGATTTTGAATCTCCTTATTGGCTCCAATAAATGTTGTACCGTTGTCACTATAGCATTGGTCGCCAAACATACGAATATTGCTATGTATGCCTTTGTTGTTCTACGTCCTCGTCCTTTGGAAATGAGTAACTGGATTGGTCCAGCATAATCAACTCCGGTACTAGAGAATGGTCGAGATGGGGTAACTCGGGGTGATGATAGCGTTCCCATTAATTAAGTTCTGCCTTTCGCATTGAACTGATAACATCTCACGTAATTGTGAATGACCTGACGTATTATGCGTTTTCCTTGAATAATCCAGTATGATTGCCGTAATGTTGACAACACTAGATGAAGACCTCCATGTATGGTACGTTTATGCAGATGTTCGACTAGTAATTTTGTAAACCTCTCATTATGAGGCAAAATATATGGGTGTTTTTCAGCATCTGATAGTTTGGCGTGTTTCAAACGTCCTCCCACAACGAGTATATTGTCCTTATCTAGATAAGGATTTAATGATAGCAGTTTACTTTTTCTGCTAATAGATCTTCCAGTTTATAACTGTGATATCTCTTCAGAAAAAACTTTTTCTTGAACTGAGCGTATGATGGCTTTTCGGGCGTCTTCCAGTTCGCTTGCAGTTAACTCTTTAATTTGCTTTGATTTTTGTGTCCGACAATTCATGGCAAATTGTTTGCAGTAGGCGATTACTCGCAGAAGTCTGGGATAGCTTGTAAATCTTTTAGTTATGTCGATATTGGTGTGAATAGCAATATTCAACACTTGCTTTTGTTCAGAAATTCTTAAATAGTGTACATCTTGTGGCGACCAGTTTATGGAATCAAGTTGTAGCCATTCGGGACCTCTCCACCATATATGGTTATCTTTCATCCTTCCTGGTAAACGTCCTTTGGAAGCTGCATCTGCAGGGTTGTCAGATGAACTGACGTGTCTCCATGAGGGTTGTTTAGTCGCTTGTTGTATGTCCGATACTCTGTTTGCTACAAACGTCTTCAAAGTTGATGGACATTTTTGAATCCATGCCAAGACAATTGTGGAATCACTCCAAGCGAAGACTTTACCTACTCTGGAGCCAAATATTTTCATGATGTCTGCCATTGTTTTGGCTAGGAGGTGTGCTCCACAAAGCTCTAACTTTGGAAGTGTAAGTCTTTTCCGGATCGGTACCACCGCAAATCTGCTGTCATTTGCGGCCCATTTTCTGAGGTGAAACTCTGCTCCTTCCAGCATCTTCACAAGATGTTCCTGTGCTTCTTCACATTCAGTTATGGTGTCTCGTCCGGACAGCACATCATCCACATAAAAGTCATGTTTTACTATCTCCGTACCCACTGGATAATTTGTATGCTCATCTGTTGCTAATTGTTGTAGGGTTTCTACTTCTAGGTACGGGGCAGCTGCTGTTCCATAGGTTACTGTTATTAGCCTATATTCCTTAATCGGCTCCTTGTCTGAATTTCGCCAAAGAATTCTTTGAAAATCTTGATTGTTTTGGTGAATTTGAACTTGACGGTACATTTTTTCAATGACAGCTGTGAATACGTATTTATGAAGTTGCCATTGAATTAGAATAGTTCGCAGATCGTCCTGCAGCTTGGGGCCCACAAGCATTAGTTGGTTCAAGCTTATACCGGTTGTGGTTTTGGCCGATGCATCGAACACGACGCGTAGTTTCGTCGTGGTGCTATTTGGCTTATGAAATGCATGGTGTGGCATGTAATAAACGTTACGCTTGGCAGTAGGAGTCACTATAACCATGTGTCCAAGATCTAGAAACTCAATTAAAAACTTCGTGTATTCACCTTTTAGCCTTTTATCTGTGCTAAATTTGTTTTCCAGCTGACGGAGCCTGGCGATTGCCCTGTTTTTGGATTCACCTAATTCGGAGCTTTGTAACAACTCTTTGTTGAATGGTATGGTAACGACATATCGTCCACTTTCATATCTGTAATATGTATTGTTATATATTTGTTCACACTCTTGCTCTTGTTTCGTCCAATGGTTGCGGTCCTGGACTTCTTCTATTTCCCAGAATTTCTCCAGTTCTTTGTCGATAGATGTTTGAACAACCATTTCAGTGATATTTACGCCGCAAGTTTTTTGAGTAGATGGTCGGCCTGTTATGAGCCAGCCTAGATGAGAGTTTTGAGCTATAGGGAATCCCCTTATGCCCTTTCGGACTCCTTCCAGTATTAGTTCTTCATATACGTCGGCGCCCAATATCATGCCAATTCCACCTGGAGCATTGTAGTTTGGATCAGCCAGAGTAAGATCCTTAAATTCGTTTGTTGTTAGGTAATTAGTTTTTTCGGCTGGTAACAATCTCGTCCGTTTTGGCAAGACGAGGGCTTGTACCTCCGCTTTGAAATCCGATGCTAGTCTTGGGAGTATGAATAAGTTGACCTTGCTGCGGGCTATTTCTGCATCTGTTGCTCCTAGTCCACTCACTGGTACGAACACCTTTTCTTTAAAAAGCCTCAGTGATTGTGCTTCCCCTTCTGTAACCAAAGTAGCCTGTGAGCCTGGATCAATAAGGGCTCTTATCTGTCTGGTCTCTCCGTGAGTGATTTTGGCGATGATTATCGCTGTTGCCAATAGAACGCTCTGTCCATGATCGGCATGATTCACCTGCGGCTGCATTCCAACGTATTCTGTTCGTGATTGTTCTGGTCGAATTGGATTGTTTTGCCGTCTGTCGAACTTTTCGATGTGCTTTTTGTTACAATGTTTGCATAACCTTTTACTTAGACTTATACTTTGTTTAACATGTCGTAAACAGTTAATACAGAGTTTTGCTGCTTTCACTTGTTCATACCTCTCCGTGGGTATCAAGCTCATGAATTTATTGCACGAGTAGATATTATGACCACTCTTGCAAATTATGCAGTTAGCTGATGTTGCGAGATGGTACTTGCGGACGGAATTTTTCGGTTCATCTCTTGGTGTCTTCTGCCGTGATGATGATAGAACTTCCAAAGCGCGGTATCGTCTTCTGAAGAACTCAAATAGAGCTTCCTGTGTTGGCATCTTATTCGGATTTTGTATAGTTTGCTCGAATAGATTCCTGGTCTCTGGATCTACAGTTTTGACGATTAGATGCACTATTTACGGTCCCCATGAAGAAGTATCGTATCCCATGTTTTTCGACGCAGCGAGCCCTTCCTTATTAACGTCCATTATCTGTTTTATATGGTTTGCTGATGTTTGGTTTTCTGTATGATTTGGCTTAAACATTCGATCAAGATGTATCGCTATCATTTTTCGCTCATTATCGTACCGCAACTTTAATGTTTCCCAGGCGTTTTGATAATTTTCGCTTGATATTGTGAAATGCTGTATAATCTGAAGTGACTCTCCTTCTAAATGGGTTTTTAAATACTCCATTTTTTCTGTTATGCCCAGAGTAGTCATGTCGTGAATTAAAGTGGTGAAAATATCACAGAACGATTGCCATTCCAGATAATTTCCCTTAAAGATGGGGATTTTTAGCTGTGGGAGGTTAACTTCTGAAGTGGAAGGTAAGATTTTTTATTGTTTATTTTGGATGACTTGGATGCCATTTGGAAAAGACAATTGTTGATATCTTCTTCAGTTTCCTCATAACGATTTCGTACCATATAGGGAAAATTATAGTCTTGTTCCGACGCGTTTGACAAAAATTCTTCATGCAGTTCAGTCAATTTTCTCCACTGTTACAATAAAATTTTCTGTTGGTATTCTGTTACTACCCTTGAATAATTCTCAAAAGTTTGCTCGAAAACATCGATGCTTCTCATGATTTTCAACCTCTGCACTTGTTGTTGTTTATTTCCTGCTTGTTCTCCGTTATCACTTTCAGTGTCTACTGGAGATACGTTTTCCAAATCATTTTTAATTTTTTCATATATTGCCTTTACTACTTGCAGAGTATTTCTTTGCATATATGGCGTATCTGGCTTCACAACTTTTTTAATTTTTTCATGGCTTGCTTGGAACTTATTCCAAATTTCTTAAATTTTCTGAAGGGTTTCCCTTACATAACTCCTGGTCTTTCTGGACTGACTGTCCTTGCCAAAGTTAATTTGGATTTTCTCCAGGTCCATTGCCAGATCTTTCTGTTTCGCAACGACCACGTAGACATCAATTTCTTCCATTCTGTTTGATTATTCACTTTACAAAAAAAAAACACCCAGAGTTGCAGCCCTGGGAACGTTTCGTTATGTTTTAACACTTCTTATCGATTTGTAAATATTTAATATTATCACTCTGATTCGTGAATAGCTTCGAAGGACCAATGTTTTAGTTGAACTCGATTACTGAAATATTATCTGACCCCTTACCACTGGTGGGGCGGAAGTCAAGTTAACACTCAGATTGTTTGTTACAAATTAAAATTTATTTAAACAAAATTCTCCTTAAATATTACAATATTGCTTACTTAGCTATTTACAATAGAAATTTTACACCACACAAATTATCTTCTGGGTGAGTCACCTGTGTTGCAGAAGTTTTACACCGCACAAATTAGCTTCTGGGTGAGTCACCTGTGTTGCGGAGTTATACTTCTTTGTTGTGCTTTGTAGTCACAACATTATGTCAACACCTTTCAAATGATGTATAGTGTTGCCGGATACGAGCTCTGTAGCGCTTTGTACATAGCCGGAAAATACAAATGACAAGGAAGGGAGATATTTGACAACCTTATAGATATTGTATACTATTTCAACTCAATAAGTACTGCAGTTTATTTGATTGCAATTGATATCATGGCATTCCATTCATCAATTATTATTTCTGAACTATAATACGACAAACTAATTGTTTCTGATTTCTTGCGCAGTAAGATCTGGTGGTAATTGAACCATATACTTAAGGTCGTTAAGTCCTCTTCCATTACATATACAACATTGGTTATAGTGTTATCCGCATATACTAGTACTAAATCATAAGCATAAGCCGTTATCTTACCACTTAGAGGTACACTAAAAACAGAAATTATATAGATGAAGAATCGAATCGGTCCCAGCACCAAACTCCTCTGTTTGGAGGAAGCACTATGTGTCTAAAGTGTCCATTTATTTTAACGCACTGTTTCTGCTACATAAGTACGACTTGAACCACTCAAGTGTGTTACTTTTTTTCCCATGAAGATACTCCGGGAAAGAGGGGGGGTTTTGCCGACCAGCTGGTGTTATGCCGAGTTAAAACGACCGAAACACTTGAGTACTTGTATAGAACTGATTTTATTTCCCCAATATGTTTGAAGACGTGCTCGCATCTCACAGTCAAAATAGCAAGATCAGCACTTCCCGCGTGACATTCAATCTGATATTCAGAACGACTATGAGGATGAGGATGTTTACATTATATGCTTCTGTAAACAAACTGAAGTGTCTCAACGGAAGCGACCGTCAGTGCTATATGCTATGTATTTGCATAACACCTCCCCACTAAAACTAAACAATAATTTTTATAACTTATTGTTTAAATATACAATAGTAAAATACATTTGAATTTACTACACTTATTATTTTAATTCAAAACCATCAAGTTTCAAAATTCTTGATGTACGTTTGTTCATATTATTCGATTTGTCATTATAATAGTGCACAATTCTTTCTCATTCTCTTATAGGATTTTTAGTTTTCTTATTGAAACATTTCGAAAATATTGTGATACTACCCTTTGAACAACATTTAAATATAAAATATATATATACTATTCTTAAAAATATTCCTCCAGTACCCATAATGATACCTTGTGTACGAGGTGGAATTTCCTTTAACTTTCGAGATACAAAATTCTCTTGATTCTTTATTTCTATAGTTAAATCTTTCAAATTTGTTAAACTTTTCAATTTTAATTTTGGAAAATTTAAAGGTTCTGAATCTATTTTCATCATCAATTTTTTTATTTAAACAACAATCATTTTCAGTAAATCTATAAACATCATTATTTTCAATTTCGTATAACATATTTTTTGTTTCAATTCTACTTTCAACTGTTTCAAAAATACAATTTTTATCTAGATATAGAATTCCTAGTCCATTTAATTTACCATTTTCTTCTTTCTTATCTTTACATTTACATGAAAATTTAGTTTCTTGATTTAAATTATACAAATATTTATTTTCATTTATTTTATGATATATCTCAGAATATGGAATTTGTTTTATTATACAGTTTATTTGTTTTCTTTTCATATATATAGGTAAAGAACAATCTTCATCAGAAATACTATTTTTAAAACTTATTTGAGTACAAATGAAATAATTATCAATGACTTTACAAGCTTCCTTTAAAATCTGATTTTGTTTATTTAATACGTCTAAAACTCGTATTTCTTTTTGTTGACTGGAATGAACATATTCAGAATTTTCTTTCGATATTCTAATAGCTTGGTCGCCGTGGCCGAGTGAATAGAGTGCAACGCTCACACGCCGAAGGGTCTAGGTTCGACTCCCAGCTCAACACCAATTTTTCGAATTTAACGGCATCACCTCTTTCGAGCTGCTGACAACACTCAAAAGGTAATAACTGTCTAAGAAAGCTTCTCAAATCTCGCCGTTCAGAGTCGGCAAAAAACTGTAGGTCCCTTCCACTCGTGAGAGAACAGTAGCGCGTACAACACGAGTAGTTGATGAGCAAGCTAGGCCCTGGTCCCCTTTTGTACTGTATTATTATTCTAATAGCTTCTTCATATCTTTCAGCATCTTCATTATCTAATGTGCCAAAAAGTAGTTTAAATCCTGAACCAACTATATTTAAAAGTCCACGTCTTACACGTCTATCTACTCCTTACAATTGATAAATTATTCTTAAATTTTGTCTTAGATTGTTAATTTCCGTCTTACTTTGTTTAATAAAGTCTATACAATCGGGTATATTCAATAAACAACTTTCATGAACACTGGATACAATGTTGTATATTATATTCATTTGGTCCTCTAAATTATTTAAATCAATATCAGTGATAATAGAACAATTTCCGGCTTTCAATCTTAAATCTCCTATGTTTTTAAAATAGATTCCGTTTAAAAGTAAATCTTCCCATTTTATACAAGAAATGCCTTGTATTAAACTGAAATAAGACAAAATATATATATTGGTATATAACTTTTACTGTATATAGAGCTTAATTTTGCTTTTGTTATATTTCATTGGCTTTCTATTACGTTTTATTATTACTGAATCGTCAAAAACTTTTATAATTTTAAATGGTCCAATATATTTATCGCTATGTTTATCTCTTGATTCGTTTAGAATTAAAACTGAATCATTAATTTTAAAATCAACTATTTTTCTTCCTATTTTTGTATCATACCTTGCTTTAGCCTTATTTTTAATTTTTAACAAATTATTCCTTGCCCCTCCATGCATATCAATTTTAATTGTACTTCTTGCGTATAATATTTTGTGGTTTTAAATCTCAAACTATTAATTCCACTGGGTATATTTGCTTTCTTACCAAAAATCATCTCAAAAGGTGTAAATCCTGTACCATTGTGTATACTAATGTTGTGGCAAAATGCTGCATAGCGAAGTAATTTAGAATACTCAGGGTTAGTTTTATCTTTAATCACTGATCTTAAATATTTACCTAATCGTGCATGAGATCTTTCCGCAGATCCATTTGATTGTGGATAAAAATTGCTTGTTTTAAGGTGTTTTATTCTAAAGAATTTACACAATTCTTTCATCAAGTTGTTAAAAAATTCACCGACGTTATCAGTTAAGATATACTTAGGAATACCAAAATTTAGAATCCATTCTTCAGTAAAAGTTCTAGCTATTCATATTTCAACTTCCTTATTGGTTATTGGAACGTATTTGATAAATTTACTTAAATCATCTTGTATTGTTAAGCAATAAAGGGTTTTATTTTTTTCAATGTAAGGTCCCGTAAGGTCTAGGCATACTTTTTCTAGGCTATAATCAGCAGATGTAACAATCTTCATTGGATTTCTACTTGGGTGACGATTGATTTTCTGGTTTTTACATATAGAACATTTTTCTATATATCTAATAACGTCTTCATTAAGATTCTTCTAATAAAATTTTTCTTTAATTTTCGCAATCGTTGCTTTTTGTCCTCCATGTCCTCCGATAAGACTTTCATGGTATTCTCTAATAATTTTCTGTTGTTCTTCAGCATTGCAAATTATAATATAATAATAATAATAATTCTTCGTCATTTTCTGATTCATTCTCTTCATTATTCTGTAGCTTGTGTGTTAATTTCTTTACTTTTATCACTTTCATCGTTATACATTTTATCATAAATTTTCCTTAATACACTTTCTTCATCATCAATATCTGTTCCAAATATATCTTTTATATTTCCTTTTACTTCTTCACTTGAATGCGTTGTACCAACTGGGTATACAAGGTTTCTACTCAATTCGTCAGCTACTATATTATGAATTCCTTTTTTATACTCAATACGATAATTATATTCTTCCAATTTTAACCGCCATCTGATTAATCGTGATCCTGGATCTTTAACATTAAAAAGCCATGTGAGTGGTCGATGATCTGTTTTAATCTTAAACTGTTTTCCAAAAATGAATGGTCTGAATTGTTGAATTGCCCGTACAATTGTCAAACATTCTTACTCTGTTGTATTGTAGTTTATCTCAGCGTTGTTTAATATTCTACTAATAAAATGTATTGGTAGTTCTTTGCCAGAATTTCTTGGGATAATACCGCACCGATACCTGTTCCACTTGCATCTGTAGTTATAACGAATTCTTTATTGTAATCTGGGTATTGCAAAATCGTTAAATGTCTTAATTGTTTTTTCAATTCTTCAAAAGATATAGAATGTTCATCATTCCATATAAAATCTACATTTTTCTTTAAAAGCTTATATAAAGGTGCTGCTATCACACTAAAGTTGTTAATAAATTTTCTATAATACCCTATCATTCCTAAAAATCGTTTTAGTCCCTTTGCGTTTATTGGTTTCTGAAGATTATCTATTGCTATTACTTTTTCTTTGTTAGGAAGTAATCCATTACATGTAATAAGATGTCCTAAGTATTGAACTTGGTTTTTCAAAAACTCAGATTTATCCATTTGGATTTTTAAATTAGCATTCTTAAGCCTTTTGAGCACATTTCGCAACCTTTCATTATGTTCCTGTAATGTTCTGCCATGGTCAATTATGTCATCTATGTAAACAAAACATTCTTTACCCATTAAACCATTGAGAACATTATTCATCATACGTTGAAAACAAGATGGAGCGTTTTTCAAACCAAACGGCATCCTTGTATATTCGTAATGTCCATATGGTGTTGAGAATGCGGTTTTCTCAATACTATTTTCACTCAGAGGAATTTGGTGAAATCCTGATTTGAGGTCTAAACATGTAAAATATTTAGCACCACCTAATTGATCTAAAAGTTCCGTTATGTTCGGAATTGGATAACTATCAGATATAGTTATTTCATTAAGATGTCGAAAATCTATTTCCATTCTCCATTTGGGAATTTGACTAATATTTTTGGTACCAACCATAAAGGACTTGACCATGGAGAATTACTATGCCTAATAATTCCATCGTTCAACAGTTCGTCAATTTGCCTTTTAACCTCGAATTCATGTATTTTGGGATATCTATATGTTTTGGCGTTGATTGGTACGTCAGTTATAGTACGAATATGATGTTTTATTACATTTGTTTCTGTTAGTTTTTCTCCTTCTATTGCAAAAACTTCAGCATTTTCTTTCAATATTATTTTCAATGATTCACTTTCCATTTCATTAACTTAATGATCAATTCGTATCATTGACAAGTGTTCCGTCATTCTTTCATCGTTTTCAGAATTATTCATTGAAATCATGCAACCTTGATGTGTTTCTACAGTGTCATCTGCAAATTGATTTTTGCATTCGAATGTAGATATTCTTGGGTGATTATCAATATTTATGTTCTGATTTCCTTAGAACTTAGAGGTGGAGTAGTCGCTAGGGGCGCTGAAAGTTGTGGGTTCAATCCCAGGTTTTGACAGCCTGCGTATTTTCTTATTTTTCCTTCTGTCCTGTCGGTGGTTTTCCTAGCTTTTGTGGACCGATGGACTGACCCTTGATCATCCTCGAACGAAACATGAGGATAGCCGTTCTTTGTTTAGTGGATGGTACGATGGAGAGTTTGCGGCCTTCCTGGTGGTTCGATCTATTTCGACCGCTACGGGTGGTCAGGCGATCATGTCCCAAAGTGGACGAAAGATATCTATGGTCTAATCAGCCAGGAGTTCGAGGTAGGTTGGATGAGATGAGAATGTGCAGACTTTGGGAGGCGACAATTGAAATCGGTCGGCTAGGTTGGTCGCGATCCGGAAAATTCTAATCAAAGTAAGAAGTCGGAAGGAAGTAAGATCAAAGAACATATAAGCTAGTGGAAGAAAAACAAAATCTAAAGTTGAGCTAGTGCTAGTGGCCACGAAAGTTTTTTTATTATCAGTGCGGTAGTGAGAATTTATCCCCCAACCCATCAAAAGAAACGAAACCCGCCAATAAGAATAGTGGAGTGTGGTGTTGAGTGGTGCTACCAAAAATAAATTACCAATTACCAAAACAAAAAAAAATTAATATACAACCCTCCTCTCGGAGCCTTTTAATAACAAATAAAAACAACAAAGAAAGAAAAACACGAATACGAATAGTGTGTGTTAGTGTGTGAGACCGCACAAACAGAAAGAGTAACCTTTAAAGAGCCAACCCCTTTTCCCCTCCTCTTAAAAAAAAAAAAAATAAATAAATGAACGTGAAATAGAGTGAACTCAAGAACTCAACCAGGACGAGAAGCGACCAGGTCAACAGGACGTTCCAAACGAAGGCAGGAAGACGGCAGGTGACCCCTCTCCAGGAAAGAATTTTTTTTTTTTTGATCCTTATCACCTAATTATATTAGCATTATTTTTCTCTTCAATTTATTTAGTTGTTAGTTTGGTTTTTTTAATTCTGTTTCTTTGGCTTTTTTTTTAATAGATTTTTTTTTAATAGATTATAAAAGAATTTGTTAAAACGAACTAGTAATTGGAGTCAGTGTTGTCGTTCAAAGCGTGAGATCGCTCAGTCGATCGTTAACATCCACCACGGAAGGACGTATATCGGCTGTGTAGTTCGTGTGTGGCTTAAATATTTTTTGTGCGATTCCTAGAAAAAGGGTGCGAAACTGCGAACATTTTTGTGTCGGCTTTCCCGGAAAAAGGAACCGAAAGTACAATTCTTGATCAGTTCTCAGAAAAAGAAATAGACAAATTGAAGTGAAGTGTGTGTTATTGTTGGCAAACAAACGGAAGGAGATCATTCCGAAATAGAGAGTGACGTTGGGGGCGAAAGCCACGAATTTCTGAAAAAACGCAAAATATTAAAGCCTCAACCAAATTTGGTAAGGAGGCGTATGAAAATGTATGACTCAAAAGAAAATGACAACGACGATGAGGCGTCCTATAGTGGACGTGGAAACATTTTCGCCAAACTTGCTTCATCCAGGGCCGATGATCAGGCCGCTGAGGAGAGGGAGTTGGCGGTGAAGATCCGGGAGACGGAGGAGCTGGAGGCCTTTATAAAAGCTCTCCAACTAAAATTAGAGGCCAGGAAGAAACTGGCTATTGAGAAACGGCAGACGCAGCAACAGCTGCAGCAGTCCAAGCAGCAAAAGATGCAGCAGTCTAAGCCGCAGCAGCCGGTGCCACCAAATCACCAACTACAGCAGCAGCAACAGATGCAGCAACCTAAGCAGGAACAGCTCCAAAAGCAACAACAACATCAGCAGCAAAGGAAGCAAGAACAACAACAGCAGCAGGACCCGACTATCAAAAAGAAGAAGACAAGGATGCCACCAATAAATGTCAGCGGGATGGACACCACTGACACCATAAAGGTATGTGGACACCTACAAAAAGGTTAAGGACCAGATGACGGCAGCTGGGGTTGAGTTTTATACTTTTACCCCGAAAGGCGAAAAGGTACAGACGGTGCTTTTAAAGGAACTGGATGTTTCGGCTGAGCCGGAGAACATCCTTAAGTCACTTAAGGGACTCCAAATTGAGGACGTGGAATTTGTAGCGGTTAGCCGCTTCTCCACCGTCCGTTTAAGAATGACGCCTGAGCGTCTGCTTCCCCTCTTCTTGGTGCAAATCACACCAGGAAGCTGAATGGAAAGTCTGAGGTCTATTAAGATCCTGGACTCCCAGATGATTTCCTGGGAGGGGCTTAGGGGTGCCAGACGGATGCTCCTCTGCGCAAGATGCCAAATCTTTGGCCACGCAGCAGGAAACTGCAATAGGCAGCCAAGATGCAGCAAATGCACAGAGATGCATCTGTCGGCGCGCTGTCCCCTGGGAGAAGGGAAAGTGGAGGACAGGTCACGTTTGAAATGCGTGCATTCTGGGAAGAAGCGACATCCGTCTAGTAATCGAGGTTACCCCAAGGTAAAGGCTATCCAGAAGAAGGATATGCTATAGAAAGAGAAAATGGTGAATTCGAGGCCGGTGCCTAGAATACTAGCCACACCTGTTACGCCAGTCATTTCTTACGCCCAGATGGCGTCTGGTAGACGATCGGCACAACAGACAGTGCCAAAAATGGTACCAGTACCTGTGGAGGCTCCGAATATGGGCTTCGCGGAACTGTTCTCCATGATGGCCTCAATGAAGGTCCAAATGGAGCAATTCCAGAGAGATCTTCTGCGGATGGACCGGGTCCTTTCGTCAAGACCCGCTGGGTCAGGTCCGTATTCGTTTTAATGGATACGCCAGCAGCTGGAGACCTATCGATCCTGGCAGTGAATGCAAATTCACTTGTCAGGATCGAAAGAAGGTTGATTATGCTCATCCTGTTGGAGTCCCATAAGCCTGATGTGTTAATGGTTAGTGAAACTAAGCTAAACCGGAAACACACAATCAGGTACAAGAACTACACAATTATTCAAAGGGACCGCCACCACTCCACATAAGGGGGTGAGGTCGCTCTCTTCATAAAAAAGGGCATTCGCCATAGAATTGTGTATTGCGGTGAGGTGCGAAGCTTCGGTGTGGTGGAAGCGTGTATTGCGTGCATTTCTCTCCAAGGTGGGAAGAAATTGTAAGTAGTAGCGGTCTATGCACCAGATGCGCGTCCGTCCACAGACTTCATTTCAGAGCTTGAAACTCTCTTTCGAAAGCTTCGTTTATGCTCAGAGGATAACTACTTTGTTGTCGCCGGCGATTTGAACGCGAAGCATGAGGAATGGGGTAATTCTGTTCCAAATCCCAGAGGAAATTCACTCCTTGAGTGGTTGACGCAGCACTCTATTGATTTGAAGCTAAATTTGCTTGCAACCGATAGACCGTCCTTTCCCAGAAGTGGGTCTTATTTAGATCTGATGCTAATTGACAGACGACTGACGTTACGGGACGTGAACAGACAAACTAGGAACTGTTTAACAACGGTAGAGTACGACAGTGATCACTGTGGGCTCGCCGCAGTAATTCGGTTCCCGAACGAGATTGTGGAACTGGAGGAATTCGTTGTATCGTATCCTTACAATTATTGTAATGCTCGTTGGCCGCGCTTCTCCAGAGTCCTTGCCAGAGAGCTGTGTTCGAATGACTTAACGCCACCGTCGAACAGAAACCTAACGAACGAGGAGGTTGACAGGTACCTCATACAAATGGACACTACGATTAAACGTACTATGGACAAAACGATTCCAAAAGTATCACCGAGAAAAGATGGCGACATCTATCGGAACGATACAATCGCCGCACTGCACGCCCAAAAAAGCGGACTGCTGTCGAGAATCAAGACACTTTACAGACGATTTACAGACTGAGACGACCAGGAGCTGAGATTGATAAAGTCGCAAATGAAAAACCTCCGGAGTTTGATTCGGTTGAATTATAGAATTGCTATCAATTCATATTGGGGAAATAAGATTCGGGCTGTTCATTCGAACGGTCCGGGTATGTTCCCCCAAATCAACCAGATCTTCCGAAGGAGGGATCATAACGACTTGGAGGCTATTCAACTTGACAGAACAACTGACAACGCAAACATACTGACTTCAGTTAGCATCGATCCGGATGGGGCCGTTCTGGACAAAGAGTTTTTCATTGCCGAGGATGCCCAAGAGAAGGTAGAAGCAATAGGAGCAGTTATTCAGGAAGTGTGTACGGTCAACGATTCTCGTAGGTCGATTCACGACATGGAGAACAGAGCCTTGCTTAACCATTTCTACCTTCGGAATGAAATACAGCAGTGGCGTTCGGAGAATCATGGTTTCACCAGATTCAATGATGAAAACAAGGCAGTTAATCCCTTGGCCCAAAACGGCTCTAATGCCATACTCATTTCGAAAGTGGCTCTCAAAGATATCTTCAACAGTTTAAAGAACAAAAAATCCACTGGAATAGACGGAATACCGAATATTGTGTCATCTCCCCGAAGAGGCGGTAGAAATATACGCAATCCTGTTTAACAATGCTCTGAGTAATGCACATTACCCAGAGCATTGGAAGACGGCGATAGTGCAACCCATCCCCAAAAGGGACAAGGATTCCTCGCTTCCGAAAAATCTTCGGTCGATAAGTCTCCTCCCTTGCATAAGCAAAGTTTTTGAAAAGATTGTCAATAGAGTCCTGATACAGTGGACTGAGGTTAAAAAAATAATACCGAATAACCAATTTGGATTTAGGGCGGGGCATGATACTGTAAATGCCGCGTCAAAATTGGTTTCGGACATACAATGGAACATAAACAAGACAAGATGCACCGGGGCCTGCCTTGTTGACTTGGAAAAGGCATTCGACACCGTCTGGTTAGAGGGTCTCTTCCTTAAGTTGACGAGGTTGGGTATAACCAAAGAACTGCTTTACACGATTTATAATATGGTGACAGGTAGAAAGTTTGTTGTCAAGAGTAGCAACAAGGTTTCTACTAATGTCTTTTACATAAAAAATGGGCTCCAGCAGGGCGCAGTAAACTCACCAATTCTTTTCACTATTTTTACCAGTGAATTAATTGGTTCCATGCAGTACCTGATTGCGTACGCTGACGATTGGATCGCGTACAGAACAGCGCCGAAGATTGAAGTAATTAATATCCTCTTGCAGCGTGACTTCGAGAAAATCCAGCGATTTTGCGACGACTAGAAGTTGAAATTCAACTTCCAGAAGTGTGAAACCATTCTGTTCCGAACTCCGTTGTACAGGGCTTCAAGGGACACGAATGTAAACTGGCGTAAGTTCTGCATTTTGGACCCACATAGGCGACCATTAGCTGTGAAGAATGTGGTGAGATTGGTTAGTTTAGAGTACTTGTTAGAAGTCAGTAAGCTAGAATTAAGATCAATAGATTAGATAAGTAAGCTAGTTTAATTATTTTTGTCTAGTATTAAAGAAACCATTATAAACAAATAAAAAAAAAATGCATACAAAAAAAAATGTGGTGAGATATTTGGGCATTATGTTGGACTATTTTCTGTATGGAAATATCCATGCAGCAACTGGTCTGGCCAAAGCCAGAAAAGCATTCGCTATGGCAAGTAGGTTGTTTTAAAGCAGCCAACTTGATTCCAGGGTGAAGGTCATCTGCTACACGGCTCTAGTCCGACCTATTATGGAATACGGCTGTCCGGTTTGGTTCAACTTGAGTCCTTTTCAGATGGAAAGGATGAGGGTCTTCAAGAGGCAATGTCTTCGGGCTTGCCTTAAGATGTACAGAACCTCAGAATCTGAGTACAAGAAGTTCTATTCCAATGAAATCTTGTACAACGCACCAAACGTGAACAGGGTGGATAATTTTATTATTAAACTGGTTCGAAGGCATGTTGCAAGAGCAATGACCTCAGAAAACGATCTGATATTCGGAGCCTACTACCCAAATGATTCATATCACGAGAGCGCACGCCGGAGTGGATTCATTCCACCGGAAGCGTTCTTGTACCTGGGCCGACTTGGCTTGGTGCAGGATGCGGAGGGATGTCCACTTCTGTACCATGTCATGAGACGGACGGTGGACAAGCGAGTGCTCTACGAGAGCAACGTAGAACCTGAAAATCCGGGTGATCTTCGGTTCAGCAAATCCATCCTTATTCGCGACATTAACGATCGGGAGAGGGATAGGCAATTTTACTGGTGGCTAAAGCTACATCTGGTTGCCCAGCTGCCGTCAGCTGAAGCCGATATTGGTCCTACGGACAACTTGCATTTAGGATAAGGTAGAATAAGTTAGGATAATGTATAAATTACCATAACAAAAAAAAAAAAAAAAAATATTTGTTAATTTAATTAGCTTAAGATAGTTGTATGTAGGTTAAGTGTTTTAATTAGGTTAAGGTAAAAAATAGATATTAGCTGCTAAGTTTTTTTATACAAGTTTTCTTAGTATTAAGTAAGTAGAATTAAGTAAATATTGTAAACATTTACAAAATATTATCAAGAAGCTGAAAAGCAATAACAATTAAAAAACAGATAAACTTAGGGTGCCCGTCTAGGGCCAGTAAGATAGATTTGTAAGTTTTAAATAAATTATAAGCTAGTTCAGTATTTCGTCTAGATTTAAGAAAATTAACTGAAAAATAAAAAAATACATTTATAAAAAAAAATAAAAACAAAAAGCGTGAGATCGCGAGTCGCGGGTTCGGGAACGGTTCGGGGACATTTTTTTTTTTTTTTAATTTTTCCTGTTGTTTTTCCTCTTGTGTGGTATTTAGTGTTGTGGTTAAGATAGTTGTAAGAATCAATTGTGAAGTATTGAAAAGGTTGTCTTTAGTCATAAATGAGGTTTGTATATGAATTGAAAATTAAATAACAAAAAAAAAAAATGTATAGGTTTAAGGTGAATTGCTGTGTTTTTTTTTATCTTGTTCCATCCTCAGTTCCTGAGTTTCCGTTTTTTTGGTTCCTTTTAACCATTTTCCTTTTGCTTTGTTTTTTTGTTTATGTTTTTTTATTTCTGCGGGGGCGGATTGGATCCTTGGCCTTAGTCGCAGTTCTAGGGGTACGGACCGTGTCGAGCGGAAGGGCAACTGCGTGACGTCCTAATTCCATCTTTCCCATAACCATACTCCATTGAGTGGCATGGCGCTCTTTCGTTCGACCCCAGTCGGGAATTTTCAAAATCCGACGGTAACAATCTATTCCTATAATACCATCGTAGTAATTTATAATGTCATCGTTTACGACGTTAAATTATGCGTTTATATTCTTTTATTTCATTGGCCTTTAAATTAAATGCCTCTACTTTTATATCAGCTGCCCCTATAGTATACTTATAAGTTTTTCCAATACCTATAAAATGTGTTACATTGTTAAAATTTACATCTTTCTCATATATGGCTCCTGACTTTATTAAACTTATACATGCTCCCGTGTCCACCAAAATCTTGAATGGCTTATTATCATATATTAATATTATGTGAGAACTACTATATTTTGGAAAGACAACATCCTCACTTATTGCTCTTTGAATCGAAAATTTGTACGTTTATCTATTTGATGATATTTCTTTTGTTGAATGTTCGAATTACCATTATCTTTATTGAAACTCATTCTGGGTTGATAATTATTACTCCTATCAAAACTTCTGTTCTCATTTAATTGTATTCTTTTTGGAGCTAAACAATTCTTACTTATGTGACCAACCTTATTACAATTATAACATTTTACAATATTGTGAACCGTATTTCTTGAAACACATCATTATTATATCGGCTTTGTACCGCTCTTTTACCGTTTAATCTTGTTTGCTCTTGTATTGCTAGAGACGAAGCTTCCGATAGAGATTATGGTCTTTGACTATTTACGTATGTTCCAAGATCATCTCTTAAACCATTAACAAAAGCACTTAAGATATCCTGCTCGATCATTTGGCATTGTCCTTCGAATAGTAACTTATTCTCAGTATTAATTAATACGTCTTGAATTCGTCTTCTTTGTAAAGTTTCTACTATTTGTATGTATTGAGCAACGTTTTCATGACTTTGTTGTTGTAGCGTTGTCATTTCTAAGTGAAGCTGTATAGTTGAATATCTTTCTTCGAATTTTTTATTTAATTCAATTTTTAAATCTTCCGAAGATTCAATTACTTTATTCATGAGTATGGTTTCCGCGTTGCCTGTTATCTTACTTTTGATGAAATGTTATAAACAATTCCTCTGTGTTGCTGATGTAAGTGACATGGCATTGTCAAAATTAGATGTTAGATAATGTAATTTATTTGCATCACTGTCGAAGGGAGGAATTAATTTAAATAAAAGATCCAAACTCATTTTTTCTGAATTTAATAGATCTTTACTTATTGTTTCCTGATTTAGTTTTACAATTGTATTTTTATTTTCCGGGTACTTTAAATTCTTAATTTCGGCTGATATTTGAGAAGGACCTGCTTTAGGTTGTTCTATTTCTTTAACTGCTTTACGCACTGCCTCTTCTGTTTCTACTGTTTTCTTATGATCCTCTAAAACTAACAAAAATATGTTTCTTGGATATGTCCTACCTTTATAATAAATAACATAATCCTCTACTACACCTGTATCGATTTTTGTGTTTTATATTATTTTTACAAGAGATAAATCCACTACATAGCCACTTATGCGACCTATGCATTTGAAGTTTTCCGTCAAAGCTTCCTGACTAAAATCAAAATCAGAAGTTTCCGTTTCAGACTGTGCCATTTTAAATGTTTTATACAAATGACAATTTCTTTTATATACTTTTCTTTTGTTTAGAGGTAGCAAAATTATTCACAAACACTGTTTTCTTTCCTTTGGTTTTTAATTCTTACAACTTCCTTTTAATTCTTTAGCTTAATATTTTTTCACTATTCAATTATTTTCTTCTTTTACAATAAGTAAGTACTTACAAAATTAAAATAACTGCTTTCATTTTGTTGCTTGTTGACTTGTTTGTTGACATCATACTGCTTTGGTACTTCTTCTTCTGTCACTGCAATGAACGTCTTTAATTGTTCTTAGTTCTAAAACTGCTTTTCTTTTACTTCAATTTCTTTTTCGTTTTGTTTTCGGTAAAACTTATTTGTATTTACTCTTTGGTTTTCTGTAAAACTTATTTGAATTTTCACTTTTGTTTTCAGTGCACTTTTATTCAATTGCACAATGCACGATAGTAGCGTTGATGATAAACGGGCAGAAAACGTTTCGATAATCCCGTGTTTGTTCGCAACGAATTGATGAATTATTGCAAGGAATTTTTGCAATTAATCTCGCTCTCGCTGTCAGATTTTTAGACCGTTTATAGATTTTACGAATTGATGAATTATTGCAGGGAAATTTAGCAATTATTCTCGCTGTCTAATTGAATGAAATGAATATGAAATAGTGCAGAGAAATTTAGCACTAATTCTCGTTATCTATATCCCACCGCTGCCACCAAATTTGTTATGCCAAATTAAAACGACCGAAACGCTTGAGTACATGTATAGAACTGATTTTATTTCTCCGATATGTTTGAAGACGTGCTCGCATCTCACAGTCAAAATAGCAAGATCAGCACTTCCCGCGTGACATTCAATCTGATATTCAGAACGACGATGAGGATGAGGATGTTTACATTATATGATTCTGTAAACAAACTGAAGTGTCTCAACGGAAGCGACCGTCAGTGCTATATGCTATGTATATGCATAACACTGGGAGAAAGGTCGCGGGATAAATTTAAGCGTCACGCGATTACCCTCTTCCCTTCTTACTGTTGCCCGGACCTAAAATCGCAACCAGATCCGTTCAAGGAGACCTTAGCAGACGAAGAATACAATACGAGTTCACAATACTTCATTTATTAGCTAACTTAATCCAATTTAGCAACTATCTTAATCTAACAATATTCCCTTAAATCTAATCTTATATCTAGGAGACTCTTTATAATTCAAAAATGTCACTTAACCTACCCTATGCTAAACCGACTCCTGATTTACTCCCCATTTGTAGCAAGACAAAAAAAAGTAATAATAATAAAAAAATAAAGTAAAAAAAAAACGAATACAACTCGAAGATGATCCCGGAACTTGAACCCTCGTTTTTAGTCTCAACTTCGCGACAGACCGGTTACTCAATCAATTCGGCTACGACCCCGCTTACGCAATCTGAGCCCAACACGACACTTATAGAAACTCTCTAATCCTTTTTCACAGATATTGGATTTTGATGTTCTTAACACCTGATATACCTGGTAGCTGTGTTGCTCGATGCAGGTGGTCGTCTATGCCTTTCCGGGTCTTCCGTCCCGGAAAGGCATAGATGTTTAACCAACCGCAAATGAAATCGGGCTCCGTCAGAAACTTTAGGGACATACGCTCCAACAAGAAAAAAAAACCTCAATCCACGGAATCAATCTGTTAGAAGAGTAGTACATAAGGGTACGTACTATTAAACAAAACTAAGAGCACATCACCTGTTGGTGGTTTGACCTTAAGGACAACACTTCCTCTCTATGTACACTAATGTTTATGTCTATATTCACTGTCTTATTGTCTCACTTTCATATTTTTATTCACTTTTCTCGATAACCACTCGCTCCTACTGCTTATCTTCCTTTGTTCTGTTTCCTATGTCGACAAGAGAAAGACCCCTGACTGGGTATTGGCGAGACTCGCTTTCCCCGTTGCCCTCAGTGAGAAGCAGTTACTGTTTTCATGTCACTCAACCAACCATCTGGCCCCACAACAAAAAGAAAAAGTTTTTTCCCGAATCCCATATGGGCGGTTGAACCCATAACCGCCGTTTCGACGGGTGATCTACATCTACCTGAGCCACCCCCTCACTCGGAAAATTCTTTCTGTCAAGGAGCCTCTTCCTATGGTCACGACTCCTGACACTAGGAAGACATTGCCTAATTGTAGGCGAAAAACTTTAATAAGAAAAATTCATAATAAGTGTATATCCTCTAAGACCAGCATTACTGAGTTTTTGAATTAGCACTTCATGATTAGTTAGGTCAAAAGCTTAAGATAAGTCTTGAAATATACCTACTGTTTTTAGACTATTATAATGTACACAATGTATTTTATTAAGGAATGCTAGTATTTCATACATAGGGCATGGACCTGTTCACGCGAGCTAACGTTGTTGATTGCGCTCAACAAGGCGAGCTGCCAACACTGTCCTCATTAGTGCACAGGTCAAGTTGACATACAGCTTCCAAGCGGCGCTCCCTAGATAGCCATCACAACACCCGTTGTATGGTGAACTAATGTATGCAGCGAGCACTTCTACCCGAGGTTTTAAATAATGGGCCTGGCCTAACAGTTTGTTGGTTGTGCGTGAGGGTAACTTCCTCACCACGTAAAAAATCATAAGTTCAGAGACAACAAAATGCCCAGGATAATTAACTGTTGACGACCCCAGCAAACGCTGAAAGGATAACGATTTTTGGTTTTGCACGTGGATTGTGAGGTCACTTAACAGGCCACGTGTTAAGGGATGCGGATCTATTGTTCGAGACAGACTTAGGCAAAAAAGTCTTGAGGTACGACCCCGTCAGTGAACGCCTCATGACAAACCGCATTAAGGCTGAATTCGGGAACATCAGCCTTATTTGCGCTCACGCCCCCACAGAGGAGAAGGATGACAACACCAAAGATGACTTCTATGATCTCCTAGAAAGAACATACGATCGATGCCCCAGTTACGAAACCACGATCGTTCTAAGAGATTTCAACGCTCAGCTGGGAAAGGATGACATCTTTGCTGGAGTCATCGGTAAACACAGCCTGCATTAAGACACATCCGGAAACGGACTCAGGCTGATGGACTTCGCCTCGAAGCGGAGCCTCTCTGTGGCCACCACACGGTTCCCACACCTGGAAATTCACAAAGGGACCTGGTGATTTCCTGATCAATCCACCGTCAACCAGATTGATCACGTTGTGATCGACGTCAGACACTCCTCCAGTATTCTCGATGTCCGAATCCTCCGAGGTACAAACATCGACTCGAATCATCTTCTTATTGTAGTCAAGGTAAGAACTGGGATATCGAGAGAGGAACGGAGTCGAGATACACGGAAAGCTAAAATCGCAACCGATTGCTGGGAACTTTGCCGACCGAGTCTCCCTGAAACTCGCTCAGAGTTCAACGATGCCTGCACTAAACACAGAAGAAGACTGAAAACGTTGTCAAGAAGCCATCAAAGAAGGTGCCACTGAGGTGCTGTGTTCACGTCACTACCCAGAAGGATGTGAAACCCACGACGTATGCAGGCAAACGCATTAAGCCAAACAAGACGCCTATATGGTGACGCTGCATCGAACAACGAGGGCTGTTTGTGAGCTCTACGAACAGAGAAGAAGGGAAGAGCACCGGCTTCTCAGAAGAAAAAAGAAGGAGCACGAGAAGCGTGTGGTGCGGAAATGGTGGCAGGTATGAAGTCCGAAAGTTTCACCGAGAGGTAAAACAGCTATCCGGACCGAAGCCTGCGGGGACCAAAATTGACAACTCGTAGTATAATCGCGGTTTGTGCTGAGAATCTGAAAAGATCATTTCTGCAGACTCCTTAACGGCGATGACGGCCCAAATCACACTGTTAGGCAGAATGTTCTACTCGATTTGAACGATGATAGACAAGAATCAGAGGTAACGTCGTTGATTGCGCTCAACATGGCGAGCTGCCAAGGCTATCCTTGTTAGTGCACAGGTCAAGTTAACATACAGCCTCCACGCGGCGCCCCCTGGATAGCCATCACAACACCCGTTGTATGGTGAACCAATGTATACAGCGAGCCCCTCTGCCCGAGGATTTAAATACTGGGTCTGTCCTACCAGTCTGTGGGTTGTACTTGAGGGTAACTTCCTCACCACGTAAAAAACCGTTAGTTCAGAGAACCCGATACGCCTCGGATAAGGACGGATCAACTGTTGACGACCCCAGCAAACGTTTTAAGGACAATGATTTTCGGTTTTGCACGTGGAATGTGAGGTCCCTTAACAGGCCACGTTCAGCCGAACAACTTGCGGACGTCCGTGACTGCTACAAGGTAGACATTACCGACACCCAGAAGGAACCCATGGTTTGACGACGAGTGCAGGCAAGCGCACGCAGCTAAACAAGACGCCTATAAGGCGACGCTGCATCGAACAACGAGGGCTGTTCCTGAGCTCTACGAACAGAGAAGAAGGGAAGAGCACCGGCTTCTCTGAAGGAAAAAGAAGGAGCATGAGAAGCGCGCGGTCGAGGAAATGGAAAGGTGCTATGGCAGGAATGAATTCCGAAAGTTTTACCGAAAGGTAAAACAGCTATGCGGCAGCTTCAGCTGTTCATTACGGCAGATCCTGGAAAAGACCCAAGAAATGCAAATTGACACTGACCACCTATTCGTTAATTTCAAAGCTGCATACGACAGTGTGCATAGAGACGAGCTATACAGTGCCATGTCTAGTTTTGGCATTCCTACCAAACTCGTCAGATTGTGTAGTATGACGATGGAGAACTCTCGCTGCTCCGTCAAGGTCGGTAACGAACTCACCGAGACCTTCAATGTCAAAAAAGGTTTTAGACAAGGTGACGCACTATCATGTGATTTCTTTAACATCATCCTCGAGAAGATCGTGCGTAACTCACAAGTCTATACCAGAGGCACGATCTCCCAAAAGTCAGTTCAATTGCTAGCTTACGCTGATGGCATTCCTACCAAACTCGTCAGATTGTGTAGGATGACGATGGAGAACTCTCGCTGCTCCGTCAAGGTCGGTAACGAACTCACCGAGACCTTCAATGTCAAAAAAGGTTTTAGACAAAGTGACGCACTATCATGTGATTTCTTTAACATCATCCTCGAGAAGATCGTGCGTAACTCACAAGTCTATACCAGAGGCACGATCTCCCAAAAGTCAGTTCAATTGCTAGCTTACGCTGATGGCATTCCTACCAAACTCGTCAGATTGTGTAGGATGACGATGGGGAACTCTCGCTGCTCCGTCAAGGTCGGTAACGAACTCACCGAGACCTTCAATGTCAAAAAAGGTTTTAGACAAGGTGACGCACTATCATGTATCTCACAAGTCCTCACCAGAGGTACGATCTCCCAAAAGTCAGTTCAATTGCTAGCTTACGCTGATGACATTGACCTGATTGGACGAACACAGCGAGCCGTCAATGAGGCGTTTGCTGGCATTGAAGCGGAAGTGGCTAAAATGGGTCTGGCGGTAAATGAGGGCAAAACTAAGTACATGCTGTCGTCAAGGAAGGACACACAACATCGACGTCTCGGATGGAGAGAAACTTTGTGGTAGTCAAGGACTTCGTCTACCTCGGCTCCGCGGTAAACAGGGACAACAGCATCAGTACCGAAATCAAACGCAGAATCACACTTGCCAATCGCACTTGCCAATAACAGCTTGATGATCCCCGTCCTACTTTATGGCGCGGAATCTTGGACGTTAGCAAAGGCGGATAAGGAAGCCCTTAGTCTCTTCGAGAGAAAAGTTTTGCGTGCGATTCTTGGTCCTGTTTGCGTTGATGGCATTTAGAGGAGAAGATTTAATGACGAACTCTATGGACTGTAAAGCGACATGCGCCTGGTCAAGCGTCTACGGATACAACGCTTAAGATGGCTAGACCATGTAGAGCGTATGGACACCATTGCTCCGGCTCGAAAAGTCTTTGAATCTGTGCCATTGCGACAACACAACAGAGGACGACCTAGACTAAAGTGGCGCACACAAGTGGAGAAGGACCTCAATCAACTTGGAGTGCGCAACTGGAGACATCTGGCGAAAGATCGTGCTGGCTGGAGAGTCATGGTGGTTGAGGCCCAGGTCCACCCCGGACTGTAGCGTCACCTGGTTGGGCGCATGCATCGGCTCATCTGTAAGATATGGTCGGATGAAAGCATGCCCGATGAGTGGAATCTCAGCGGCGCTTGCCCCATTCACAAAAAGGATACCCCTTCGACTTCGCCAATTACCGAGGAATAAATCTCCTTAACATCGCATAGAAGATACTCTCTGCCATATTATGGGAGCGTCTGAAACCGTTTGTCCATAACCTGATAGGCCCCTTTCAGTGTGGTGTTAGACCTGGGAATTTCACAAAAGACCAGATCTTCACTTTACGGCAGATCCTAGAAAAGACTTAAGAAGTGCAAATCGACACTCACCACATATTCGTTGATTTTAAGGCCGTATATGGCAGTGTGTATAGAGGCGAGATATACAGTGCCATGTCTAGTTTTGGCATTTCTACCAAACTTGTCATTTCTACAGCTCGAACTCTATGGGCTGTAAAGCGACATACACCTGGTCAAGCGTCTATGAATACAATGCGTGAGATGGCTAGGCCATATAGAGCTTATGGACACCATACTCCGGCCCGAAAAGTCTTTGAATCCGAGCCATACGGACAACG
Source organism: Eristalinus aeneus (assembly GCA_955652365.1). NCBI lineage: Eukaryota > Metazoa > Arthropoda > Insecta > Diptera > Syrphidae > Eristalinus > Eristalinus aeneus. The sequence goes on along the minus strand of OY019130.1, from coordinate 59,372,877 downwards.
CAACAGAGGACGGCTTTAGATTTTATTATCAAACATTTAAGATTTTATAGCAGGCCTATTGTTTTTTTTTTTTCTAGAATATCGTTGATAATATGCCATAGATCTCTTACATTTGATCGAGTTCCCGCTAATTTTGTCTTCTGAGAGTCTACTAAATACCCCATACTTGATTACAGAGCTTGATAATGTTGCTTAATTACTTCTCCCCTAAATCTCGATCTATATTTAGTATATAACGTATTTTTTTTCTAAGTAAGACAAGAGGCAAGTAGTCAGAAAGATATCTAGTTTTTATAAACATACTAGTATATCCGGCGCGCTTTGCTACGCATAAAATAAATCAAATTTAAAAAAAAGTTGATCTTTATACATATTCTAAAAAGAAGATTTTTATTTTTTATTTTTTTTTTGCTGTTGGATATACAATATGTTTTGTTTTTCTATCTGGGGCATAAACGAATAAATTAGATGGCTTTCAGACGCGTGAACAGGCCACATACAGATGTCCATGAGAGAAGCACGGATTTTCTAAATTCAGGCCACACACCTGTAAGGATTGTCCTTGTGCCGTGTTGATGGTAATGGCATAGAAACTGCAAAAGTTTAAATTGGAATGGTAAATCAGTTGGGATCATTGGAATGCGAGGCAATAGGACATCTTCTCCTTTGAATTTTCCATTCAATATAGTAGCTTCGATGATATTCGTCATCATTTTTTTTACTGAAAGCCTAGTGCCGTTGGAAAGTCGTGGTGGATTAATGTTTAGAAGCAAAATGATAGGCACGCCAATTTTCAATGTTAAAACGTGCAGAGGCATGCCAGGTAAGTCAAGTGAATTCAAGAACTCAGTTGGATAGTTGACAACTTCGTCTTAGTTCATCACAGTATCAATGGATTTATATGTTTTTGCTTCTCCAGGTATCTCACCTTGAATGGTGAAATTAATTGAGTTGGCATCGTTGTTTTTGGCTGCTAAGCACGTTCACTGAGCCATGTGTTATGTGTGGGCTTGTCTGCATTTGATGCGAATATGCAGAAGTCTGGTGGCAATAAGATACATATCGACAGTCAATTTACCATTTCCATCATCCAATTATTGTTTTGCAAAACGTTTAGCGGATCCATCAAGTTGCAATTTGGGTTTATAAGTATAGTTTCTGCACATGTCGCCATAAAACGGATAATTTTAAATATGCATTCAGTTCGTCAGCCAGCGTTGAACGCGGAGTAACGATAAATGTTTGTTCAAAAACCCGAAACTATAAAATTAGCGCACCTCCGAAAACACATTCGTTTCCTCTTAAGTCCTTTAGTGTGCAATGAGCGCTTCCAATGATTTTTTGTACGCCATTGTATATTGACATTGATTTGCTATTGTTGGAGTAGTTTAACATTCGGTATTAACATTCAAACGTGATGCGAAATAATGACACTGTAATGTACATTCAAATACCGTATACATATGTATTTGAATGTACAAATCCAAGTTCAGATTTGGACCAGCGGTAAATCTATGCACGAGCATTCACGCATCTACGCATGTGTAAGCAAATATACTTCCCAAAACAACACACGATCACTTCTTTTAGTGTGCGTTGTGTGTGTATTTATGTGTTGAATTGTACAATGTGCGTGACTCCACTGAGGCTCGTGTCGATTCACTGGTTACGGCGAGAAAAATATATGGGAAACAAAAAGCATTTAAATTGCGATATCTCCAATTTATTATTCGAAACGATGGTTGGATAATTATGTTCCCTTAGCGCTTTGACCAAGATCTTCAATACTGCGTTTTTAATTTTCCAAAACTTTCATATTGAATTTTTAAATATTTTGACCAATAACTCCCAAAGTGTCTAAGCCTGAATGCTTGAACTAATTTTAGTTCAAAGTATTCATTGAGACGTATTCTCCATCATTTTTCCAGATTTGTAAGCACAACAATGTGGAAATCAGAGGCGGTCAAACTTTTTAAAGCTTCATATCTTTTTAACGGTACTCTCCACCGAAAAATTGCGAAAGAAAGCTCAATCTTATTTTCAAAGACCTTTTGATTGATATATCAATCGAAAGGATCAGCCGAACCTTGAACATAGGCCTCAACTTCATCTCTGTGGGGAGCTATCCCCCCAAACAAAATTTGGTACCAAAACCCATTTGACAGAATTCTGAACAAAGTTGCCAAAGACATCAATGCTCTATCTCTTACCAGTTAAGAGTCTATAAAGGACAAACAAACAAACATTGATTTTTATATATCTATATAGATATAGAAGATGGTCTATGTATGCTTTTGTGTCATTACCAACTAGAGTAGTACATTTACTTTTTACTGACTCAAAACCCATCGACGAGAGGAGTCGTCGGAGCATATAATGTTTTAAGTCGCCAAGAAGACACCTTTTTGACATTTTCACATTCAAAATAACACAGCATAGTTTCCAACCCTCTAAAAAAATATAATATCCAACAAATTGAACAACTCTGTTTCATCTTAATTATAACGCAATAACCACTTACTAAATCTGGAGTGGCTACTTCTATATCAAGTTCGGTTTTCACAAAAACTGTTTTTTCACTCGCTCTATAATTTGCATTGCATTTTGCAAAAAATGTGTAACACAGTAATGAAAAGTTAATGGTCATATACCCAGATTTCAGTTAACATAAATTTGTTAGTAAAAAAAACCGTTATGCTAATGCCTTTACAAAATGTTTCATTTATCTACTTATATTTCCTTGAATATTATTTAGAAATGTTTTAAGCGATTACATAAGTAACCATTTAATTATTATTTATATATATTAATTTTTTGGAATTTAAAAATTAATCCATTGATTGTTAGAGAGGTGATAATAAAGTAATATGATTAATACGAACAATTCGTTCTTTTTATAAGCAGTAAATCTAGAAAATTTGATGTCTAACTTAGCTTGTCTGTTTGTCACGCATCCTAATCCCTCATTTGTGATTACATTATAAAAACATTTGGCTCCTTATTTGAATAAGAACTGAGTTTATTTTTTGTAATTCAAAAATTAATCAATTGATTGTTAGAGAGGTGATAATAAAGTAATATGAAAACACGTCACGTGGAGATTGGATGTATTGGTCAATATAGATTTCACTTGAGTGAAGTGACACATTATCTCTCAGTATAGTGTAGGTAACATATTATCTCACATACATAAACCTTCAAATAATGAGCATAGCGTCATCTTATGTTTGATATTATTTTTCACGAGTAGAAGGAAGAATTCTTGCTTAGTAGACTTCTAAGGGTAAAACATAAAAACTTTTCAACTCAATAAAAAACAGTGCAGTGAATGAAATTAGTCCAGAAATCAAAGCTTAACCTGCGGCGAAGAGTGTACTACTTTACAGAATAGAGAAAAGAGGTGTACAATCGACCTGACGCTCTCTGCGTGGACGATAAAGCAGATTGTTTGGGAGGGAAGAGTTAAAGTTGGTGACGTTGACGTAAAAGTCCTTATGTATGCTGGAGATCTGGTTATTTTGCCTTACATTACACTGACTCTGCAGTTACAAATAAACAGATTGAAAAGCTAATGTAACCTATGGAACTTAAAGATTAACACCTCTAAGTCAAATATTATAGGGTTTCGGCACTGGTCAGGGTAGCACTTCTGTTCGAGAATATTGGTCTTTGGAGATCGAGCCAATAGAAGTTGTCAAGAAATTTGAATGCTTGGGCTTTCTTGTAATGTCTAACTTAAATGTGAATGATCATTTCCATGAAAAAGCAGTTACGGCTAAGGCAACTTTAAGTATCGGCTCTGCCTCAAAATTCAAGTTTTTATTGCTACTACTAATGTATGTCTGCGTTACGCAAACCAGGTCTTTGGCTTTAAATACTTTCAAGATACTTACATATTTTTTCTTCAAAAGGATTCTCGTCAACAACTCCTTCATATGCAATTTATGTTGAATCTGGTCTGCCTCAAATTTACCTGAGAAATTAATTAGTTAAGGTAATAAGTAGCTCGAAACGCAATCTTCAACAAAGGTTTTTGAAGATAGCTTTACAATAAAATTTATCGCCTTTCAAAGAATGGAAAGAGCTCGCATATTACTATAATATTAACCTAAGTCTCACAGAAGCTAACTTCAGTAAATTGGAAGGTAAATTTTATTAGTGCATGAAAAACCTGATGATTATGTGTATGATTCCTGTATAAGAAGGGTTAAGACGTCTTCGTCTAGGAATGTATATAAACTACTAAATCATACACTAGGCTCGAACAATTACCTTAGAAGGGAATTTTCAGTGTACCAAATAGGCACAATATTAAGAGCTAAAACTGAACTCTTAAAACTTAATTTTATGTCACATCGAAATTGAAAACATTCATCACCTAATCGCAATTTGCTCAATACTAGAATTGCTCTTACTGTACTTACCTAAAGTATCACTCACCCTTGAAGAAAGATACAACATCCTAAATTAGACAGGTGGTCGGAACCTGCTTTTTCGTTTGTGCTCTCATGCCATGAAATACAGTAATAGCGTATATATTGTAATATTATTGAGCTTTGTATTGTAATATTATTGAAAGAGCAAGCTAGGCCCTGGTCCCCTGTGAACTGTCGCGCCATGTAATTATTATTTTTATTATTATTATTATTATTTTAATTATTTTAATATTATTTTAATAACGAAATGTCTAATCCAAATAAGAACATTTGTATTAAGCTACAAATGGAAATAAAAACCATTAATCTTTCGCAAATATTAAATATAACTGAAAAACTAATTAGACGTTTTGTTCTGCTCTGAACCCAGTTATGGTTACCAATTTTTCTTTTTGAATGCAACTGTTTTTCAGGCTGCATGTTTTATTTGAAGACACGAAAATACAGATCGGAAGTTAAACATAACAAACTCTGCATTCATTAGTAAATTGGTAAAACAAACCTAAAACTGTTGATAATATTTTTTATTTCTAAATAATATTTATGAACGGTCTGTATCAAACGCAATTCTCTGCATTACCTGCATTGTAAAATTATAAATTGCAGATGCAAATTGTCTTGGAAATATATGCAGGAAAATCAAACATTTTGTAAAGGTCATTTCATTTCGGTTTTCTTATTAGCGAGGTTATGCGAACACACGAACCATCTAAAAACATAAACCACGTGCATATCATTTCTGCGCCAATATGTATGCAATAGAACCATAAAAATTATACCAAAAAATTTTAATTTCTTAGAACAGACCCATTTTTTATGTATGGAAATTTATCAGTTTCTAATCTTAAATACCGTTTAAACTAAGCCGATTAGACCCCATACGCATACAATTTTTTCTTCGTCTCACTGTGAACTACAAAACTGCATTACTCAATCGAGGGGCCTCAATTATTGAAATCATGCTATTTATTATTTATTATTTATTATTTATTATTTATTATTTATTATTTATTATTTATTATTTATTATTTATTATTTATTATTTATTATTTATTATTTATTATTTATTATTTATTATTTATTATTTATTATTTATTATTTATTATTTATTATTTATTATTTATTATTTATTATTTATTATTTATTATTTATTATTTATTATTTATTATTTATTATTTATTATTTATTATTTATTATTTATTATTTATTATTTATTATTTATTATTTATTATTTATTATTTATTATTTATTATTTATTATTTATTATTTATTATTTATTATTTATTATTTATTATTTATTATTTATTATTTATTATTTATTATTTATTATTTATTATTTATTATTTATTATTTATTATTTATTATTTATTATTTATTATTTATTATTTATTATTTATTATTTATTATTTATTATTTATTATTTATTATTTATTATTTATTATTTATTATTTATTATTTATTATTTATTATTTATTATTTATTATTTATTATTTATTATTTATTATTTATTATTTATTATTTATTATTTATTATTTATTATTTATTATTTATTATTTATTATTTATTATTTATTATTTATTATTTATTATTTATTATTTATTATTTATTATTTATTATTTATTATTTATTATTTATTATTTATTATTTATTATTTATTATTTATTATTTATTATTTATTATTTATTATTTATTATTTATTATTTATTATTTATTATTTATTATTTATTATTTATTATTTATTATTTATTATTTATTATTTATTATTTATTATTTATTATTTATTATTTATTATTTATTATTTATTATTTATTATTTATTATTTATTATTTATTATTTATTATTTATTATTTATTATTTATTATTTATTATTTATTATTTATTATTTATTATTTATTATTTATTATTTATTATTTATTATTTATTATTTATTATTTATTATTTATTATTTATTATTTATTATTTATTATTTATTATTTATTATTTATTATTTATTATTTATTATTTATTATTTATTATTTATTATTTATTATTTATTATTTATTATTTATTATTTATTATTTATTATTTATTATTTATTATTTATTATTTATTATTTATTATTTATTATTTATTATTTATTATTTATTATTTATTATTTATTATTTATTATTTATTATTTATTATTTATTATTTATTATTTATTATTTATTATTTATTATTTATTATTTATTATTTATTATTTATTATTTATTATTTATTATTTATTATTTATTATTTATTATTTATTATTTATTATTTATTATTTATTATTTATTATTTATTATTTATTATTTATTATTTATTATTTATTATTTATTATTTATTATTTATTATTTATTATTTATTATTTATTATTTATTATTTATTATTTATTATTTATTATTTATTATTTATTATTTATTATTTATTATTTATTATTTATTATTTATTATTTATTATTTATTATTTATTATTTATTATTTATTATTTATTATTTATTATTTATTATTTATTATTTATTATTTATTATTTATTATTTATTATTTATTATTTATTATTTATTATTTATTATTTATTATTTATTATTTATTATTTATTATTTATTATTTATTATTTATTATTTATTATTTATTATTTATTATTTATTATTTATTATTTATTATTTATTATTTATTATTTATTATTTATTATTTATTATTTATTATTTATTATTTATTATTTATTATTTATTATTTATTATTTATTATTTATTATTTATTATTTATTATTTATTATTTATTATTTATTATTTATTATTTATTATTTATTATTTATTATTTATTATTTATTATTTATTATTTATTATTTATTATTTATTATTTATTATTTATTATTTATTATTTATTATTTATTATTTATTATTTATTATTTATTATTTATTATTTATTATTTATTATTTATTATTTATTATTTATTATTTATTATTTATTATTTATTATTTATTATTTATTATTTATTATTTATTATTTATTATTTATTATTTATTATTTATTATTTATTATTTATTATTTATTATTTATTATTTATTATTTATTATTTATTATTTATTATTTATTATTTATTATTTATTATTTATTATTTATTATTTATTATTTATTATTTATTATTTATTATTTATTATTTATTATTTATTATTTATTATTTATTATTTATTATTTATTATTTATTATTTATTATTTATTATTTATTATTTATTATTTATTATTTATTATTTATTATTTATTATTTATTATTTATTATTTATTATTTATTATTTATTATTTATTATTTATTATTTATTATTTATTATTTATTATTTATTATTTATTATTTATTATTTATTATTTATTATTTATTATTTATTATTTATTATTTATTATTTATTATTTATTATTTATTATTTATTATTTATTATTTATTATTTATTATTTATTATTTATTATTTATTATTTATTATTTATTATTTATTATTTATTATTTATTATTTATTATTTATTATTTATTATTTATTATTTATTATTTATTATTTATTATTTATTATTTATTATTTATTATTTATTATTTATTATTTATTATTTATTATTTATTATTTATTATTTATTATTTATTATTTATTATTTATTATTTATTATTTATTATTTATTATTTATTATTTATTATTTATTATTTATTATTTATTATTTATTATTTATTATTTATTATTTATTATTTATTATTTATTATTTATTATTTATTATTTATTATTTATTATTTATTATTTATTATTTATTATTTATTATTTATTATTTATTATTTATTATTTATTATTTATTATTTATTATTTATTATTTATTATTTATTATTTATTATTTATTATTTATTATTTATTATTTATTATTTATTATTTATTATTTATTATTTATTATTTATTATTTATTATTTATTATTTATTATTTATTATTTATTATTTATTATTTATTATTTATTATTTATTATTTATTATTTATTATTTATTATTTATTATTTATTATTTATTATTTATTATTTATTATTTATTATTTATTATTTATTATTTATTATTTATTATTTATTATTTATTATTTATTATTTATTATTTATTATTTATTATTTATTATTTATTATTTATTATTTATTATTTATTATTTATTATTTATTATTTATTATTTATTATTTATTATTTATTATTTATTATTTATTATTTATTATTTATTATTTATTATTTATTATTTATTATTTATTATTTATTATTTATTATTTATTATTTATTATTTATTATTTATTATTTATTATTTATTATTTATTATTTATTATTTATTATTTATTATTTATTATTTATTATTTATTATTTATTATTTATTATTTATTATTTATTATTTATTATTTATTATTTATTATTTATTATTTATTATTTATTATTTATTATTTATTATTTATTATTTATTATTTATTATTTATTATTTATTATTTATTATTTATTATTTATTATTTATTATTTATTATTTATTATTTATTATTTATTATTTATTATTTATTATTTATTATTTATTATTTATTATTTATTATTTATTATTTATTATTTATTATTTATTATTTATTATTTATTATTTATTATTTATTATTTATTATTTATTATTTATTATTTATTATTTATTATTTATTATTTATTATTTATTATTTATTATTTATTATTTATTATTTATTATTTATTATTTATTATTTATTATTTATTATTTATTATTTATTATTTATTATTTATTATTTATTATTTATTATTTATTATTTATTATTTATTATTTATTATTTATTATTTATTATTTATTATTTATTATTTATTATTTATTATTTATTATTTATTATTTATTATTTATTATTTATTATTTATTATTTATTATTTATTATTTATTATTTATTATTTATTATTTATTATTTATTATTTATTATTTATTATTTATTATTTATTATTTATTATTTATTATTTATTATTTATTATTTATTATTTATTATTTATTATTTATTATTTATTATTTATTATTTATTATTTATTATTTATTATTTATTATTTATTATTTATTATTTATTATTTATTATTTATTATTTATTATTTATTATTTATTATTTATTATTTATTATTTATTATTTATTATTTATTATTTATTATTTATTATTTATTATTTATTATTTATTATTTATTATTTATTATTTATTATTTATTATTTATTATTTATTATTTATTATTTATTATTTATTATTTATTATTTATTATTTATTATTTATTATTTATTATTTATTATTTATTATTTATTATTTATTATTTATTATTTATTATTTATTATTTATTATTTATTATTTATTATTTATTATTTATTATTTATTATTTATTATTTATTATTTATTATTTATTATTTATTATTTATTATTTATTATTTATTATTTATTATTTATTATTTATTATTTATTATTTATTATTTATTATTTATTATTTATTATTTATTATTTATTATTTATTATTTATTATTTATTATTTATTATTTATTATTTATTATTTATTATTTATTATTTATTATTTATTATTTATTATTTATTATTTATTATTTATTATTTATTATTTATTATTTATTATTTATTATTTATTATTTATTATTTATTATTTATTATTTATTATTTATTATTTATTATTTATTATTTATTATTTATTATTTATTATTTATTATTTATTATTTATTATTTATTATTTATTATTTATTATTTATTATTTATTATTTATTATTTATTATTTATTATTTATTATTTATTATTTATTATTTATTATTTATTATTTATTATTTATTATTTATTATTTATTATTTATTATTTATTATTTATTATTTATTATTTATTATTTATTATTTATTATTTATTATTTATTATTTATTATTTATTATTTATTATTTATTATTTATTATTTATTATTTATTATTTATTATTTATTATTTATTATTTATTATTTATTATTTATTATTTATTATTTATTATTTATTATTTATTATTTATTATTTATTATTTATTATTTATTATTTATTATTTATTATTTATTATTTATTATTTATTATTTATTATTTATTATTTATTATTTATTATTTATTATTTATTATTTATTATTTATTATTTATTATTTATTATTTATTATTTATTATTTATTATTTATTATTTATTATTTATTATTTATTATTTATTATTTATTATTTATTATTTATTATTTATTATTTATTATTTATTATTTATTATTTATTATTTATTATTTATTATTTATTATTTATTATTTATTATTTATTATTTATTATTTATTATTTATTATTTATTATTTATTATTTATTATTTATTATTTATTATTTATTATTTATTATTTATTATTTATTATTTATTATTTATTATTATTATTTATTATTTATTATTTATTATTTATTATTTATTATTTATTATTTATTATTTATTATTTATTATTATTTATTATTTATTATTTATTATTTATTATTTATTATTTATTATTTATTATTTATTATTTATTATTTATTATTTATTATTTATTATTTATTATTTATTATTTATTATTTATTATTTATTATTTATTATTTATTATTTATTATTTATTATTTATTATTTATTATTTATTATTTATTATTTATTATTTATTATTTATTATTTATTATTTATTATTTATTATTTATTATTTATTATTTATTATTTATTATTTATTATTTATTATTTATTATTTATTATTTATTATTTATTATTTATTATTTATTATTTATTATTTATTATTTATTATTTATTATTTATTATTTATTATTTATTATTTATTATTTATTATTTATTATTTATTATTTATTATTTATTATTTATTATTTATTATTTATTATTTATTATTTATTATTTATTATTTATTATTTATTATTTATTATTTATTATTTATTATTTATTATTTATTATTTATTATTTATTATTTATTATTTATTATTTATTATTTATTATTTATTATTTATTATTTATTATTTATTATTTATTATTTATTATTTATTATTTATTATTTATTATTTATTATTTATTATTTATTATTTATTATTTATTATTTATTATTTATTATTTATTATTTATTATTTATTATTTATTATTTATTATTTATTATTTATTATTTATTATTTATTATTTATTATTTATTATTTATTATTTATTATTTATTATTTATTATTTATTATTTATTATTTATTATTTATTATTTATTATTTATTATTTATTATTTATTATTTATTATTTATTATTTATTATTTATTATTTATTATTTATTATTTATTATTTATTATTATTATTTATTATTTATTATTTATTATTTATTATTTATTATTTATTATTTATTATTTATTATTTATTATTTATTATTTATTATTTATTATTTATTATTTATTATTATTATTTATTATTTATTATTTATTATTTATTATTTATTATTTATTATTTATTATTTATTATTTTATTATTTATTATTTATTATTTATTATTTATTATTTATTATTTTTATTATTATTTATTATTTATTATTTTATTATTTATTATTTATTATTTATTATTTATTATTTATTATTATTATTTATTATTTATTATTTATTATTTATTATTTATTATTTATTATTTATTATTTATTATTTATTATTTATTATTTATTATTTATTATTTATTATTTATTATTTATTATTTATTATTTATTATTTATTATTTATTATTTATTATTTATTATTTATTATTTATTATTTATTATTATTATTTATTATTTATTATTTATTATTTATTATTTATTATTTATTATTTATTATTTATTATTTATTATTTATTATTTATTATTTATTATTTATTATTTATTATTTATTATTTATTATTTATTATTTATTATTTATTATTTATTATTTATTATTTATTATTTATTATTTATTATTTATTATTTATTATTTATTATTTATTATTTATTATTTATTATTTATTATTTATTATTTATTATTTATTATTTATTATTTATTATTATTATTTATTATTTATTATTTATTATTTATTATTTATTATTTATTATTTATTATTTATTATTTATTATTTATTATTTATTATTTATTATTTATTATTTATTATTTATTATTTATTATTTATTATTTATTATTTATTATTTATTATTTATTATTTATTATTTATTATTTATTATTTATTATTTATTATTTATTATTTATTATTTATTATTTATTATTTATTATTTATTATTTATTATTTATTATTTATTATTTATTATTTATTATTTATTATTTATTATTTATTATTTATTATTTATTATTTATTATTTATTATTTATTTATTATTTATTATTTATTATTTATTATTTATTATTTATTATTTATTATTTATTATTTATTATTTATTATTTATTATTTATTATTTATTATTTATTATTTATTATTTATTATTTATTATTTATTATTTATTATTTATTATTTATTATTTATTATTTATTATTTATTATTTATTATTTATTATTTATTAATTTATTATTTATTATTTATTATTTATTATTTATTATTTATTATTTATTATTTATTATTTATTATTTATTATTTATTATTTATTATTTATTATTTATTATTTATTATTTATTATTTATTATTTATTATTTATTATTTATTATTTATTATTTATTATTTATTATTTATTATTTATTATTTATTATTTATTATTTATTATTTATTATTTATTATTTATTATTTATTATTATTATTTATTATTTATTATTTATTATTTATTATTTATTATTTATTATTATTATTTATTATTTATTATTTATTATTTATTATTTATTATTTATTATTTATTATTTATTATTTATTATTTATTATTTATTATTTATTATTTATTATTTATTATTTATTATTTATTATTTATTATTTATTATTTATTATTTATTATTATTATTTATTATTTATTATTTATTATTTATTATTTATTATTTATTATTTATTATTTATTATTTATTATTTATTATTTATTATTTATTATTTATTATTTATTATTTATTATTTATTATTTATTATTTATTATTTATTATTATTATTTATTATTTATTATTTATTATTTATTATTTATTATTTATTATTATTATTTATTATTTATTATTATTATTTATTATTTATTATTTATTATTTATTATTTATTATTTATTATTTATTATTTATTATTTATTATTTATTATTTATTATTTATTATTTATTATTTATTATTTATTATTTATTATTATTATTTATTATTTATTATTTATTATTTATTATTTATTATTTATTATTTATTATTTATTATTTATTATTTATTATTTATTATTTATTATTTATTATTTATTATTTATTATTTATTATTTATTATTTATTATTTATTATTTATTATTTATTATTATTATTTATTATTTATTATTTATTATTTATTATTTATTATTTATTATTTATTATTTATTATTTATTATTTATTATTTATTATTTATTATTTATTATTTATTATTTATTATTTATTATTTATTATTTATTATTTATTATTTATTATTTATTATTTATTATTATTATTTATTATTTATTATTTATTATTTATTATTTATTATTTATTATTTATATTTATTATTTATTATTTATTATTTATTATTTATTATTTATTATTTATTATTTATTATTTATTATTTATTATTTATTATTTATTATTTATTATTTATTATTTATTATTTATTATTTATTATTTATTATTTATTATTTATTATTTATTATTTATTATTTATTATTTATTATTTATTATTTATTATTTATTATTTATTATTTATTATTTATTATTTATTATTTATTATTTATTATTTATTATTTATTATTTTATTATTTATTATTTATTATTTATTATTTATTATTTATTATTTATTATTTATTATTTATTATTTATTATTTATTATTTATTTATTTATTATTTATTATTTATTATTTATTATTATTATTTATTATTTATTATTTATTATTTATTATTTATTATTTATTATTTATTATTTATTATTTATTATTTATTATTTATTATTTATTATTTATTATTTATTATTTATTATTTATTATTTATTATTTATTATTTATTATTTATTATTTATTATTTATTATTTTATTATTTATTATTTATATTTATTATTTATTATTTATTATTTATTATTTATTATTTATTATTTATTATTTATTATTTATTATTTATTATTTATTATTTATTATTTATTATTTATTATTATTATTTATTATTATTATTTATTATTTATTATTTATTATTTATTATTTATTATTTATTATTTATTATTTATTATTTATTATTTATTATTATTATTTATTATTTATTATTTATTATTTATTATTTATTATTTATTATTTATTATTTATTATTATTATTTATTATTTATTATTTATTATTTATTATT